>DWED01000164.1:0-13641 GCA_018245795.1 Protelbella ruficauda | reverse complement strand
GCTTGGCACGCCTCCGAAATTCAAAACGGACGAATGTTTGATACCAAGCCAGTGTCTCTTTTCCATTTTGCTGGTTACCGTGCTTTGGCATGTGGGTTTGAATGGATACTAGAATTTGTCTGTACTTTTTGCTCGACAATGAATGTGCAACGACAAAGTGATTAAAAAGAATGGTAAACACGTTTGGAATTTGAAATGGAACTTTTCAATGAACTTCAATTATTGTGTCTATGTCTATTCAGTGTTAAGTGTGCATGGTTATATCGATCAGTAGTTCTAATCTTATAAAATTGCATTCATAGTGAAAACAATGAAGTCTTTGATGAATTTTACATCTTTTCTTCAATATTTCCAATATAGTACTATGATAAGTTGTGTGTCTATCTCTGTATAAAAATTGACATACGTATTAAAATATTTCAATAAGATATCAATCCAGTTGAAAGTTCAAGTTATTCTAAAACTACATCTAAACTAGCCTTTAAATGTTAAAAATTGTAATTTAGTCTTCACTGTTAGACTGAGGTGTTTAAAATAAATAAAGCAGTTTAGTTTGTGTCTTATTAAGTATACAAATTGATAAGTGTATGTAAAAAATATTGCTATTTAAATGTGTACGAATCTGTAGCCTAAAAACTTGTCATAGAAAAAATACAGTAAATGACAATAGTATGTACAAAGTATGCATATTAATAAGTGCTTGCAGTACACTGTGGTGAATTTGTAGATAAACATGTAAATTGATATTATGCTTCATATATATTTGAATATGTAGCTCAAAATATATGCCAAATTGATGTCTACATGTATGCTCACACGTTTATTAAAATTATGCAATGTACTAGAGTGATGGTAATTTAATGGGAAACAGATTTTATGACTATAAATAATCTATTATATTGATATAGGTACTTGATGTAAAGACATTAATATAACTTAAGTATTAACACTTTCTTATAAGAAATAAACTAGTTTCAAATTAAAGAAAATAACATTTAACTGAAAAGTTTAGACATCGTTCATTCTAGGATTATATGCTATCTATTTTGTGGAATGTTGTTACTGTTGGTTGTATGTGTTTTACTTCCGGTAAATTGTGTTTCATATTTTGCATCAGTAATACCACAGTTACTTATGTTAATTATTTTTATTCATTGTAAAAATAAAATGTAAAATTTACTTTTGTCAAGAATTATTAGAAAAGTACTTTGTAGATTGAAGGGTCTGTACTAATGTTATGTCATTATTGTTATTTTACAAACAACCAAACCCCTGTAACAGAGATATTTTTTTCTTATTGGCGCCACGAACAGAACCACAGACGGTAGAACCACACTGCAACAGACAACAAATAAAACCAATGTGAACTAAGTGATAGCTTGATCTCATCCTTTCGCCTTAATTTGCCTTGATATAAATATAATTTATGTTATTTAGTGTAGAGAGCATGACACATTTGTTGCATACACTAAAATAAACAAGACATTAGTCATAATGTCCATTGGCTTGAACAAAGCTTACTAAAAATCTACTTACCAAAGAGTATCTTAAAAGTGTCAACTTTATATTGAAAAAGCATTTATTACTATTGATAAAAATGAGATTATAGCATCTAGGTTTGTATCTGGCTCTCATATAGCAAGTACAAAATTCACTGTTTCATATGCCATAACTAGTTGGTCCTTAGTCGGATTTTTCATCTTTAATAAATTATGATGTTGTACTGAGGCAGAAAATTCTTAGCTCTATTTAAACTTTGAGCCTAGTCTGATATTTATTGATACCTAAAATGTAATCGGTTGATGTGTTAGATTTTTAATATGGTGAATGTGACTGTACTTGGAGGCTATTGCTTTTGTCTTATATTTGTAGATATCTACAAAAATAGGTTGATTTTGGTATGTATTAAAGACGAGATATGGATCGGCTAAGTTTTTAATCCCAATACACATTGTATCAGTAGTAATCTTGACATTAGAAGTTATTTCAATTGAGACTCTTTAAGTATTTTAGAATAACTATGTAAACTATTGAAACCTATCTCTTATTCTAACAAATATATGCTCACTGTTTAGCTGCCCGTTTGTTTTATTTTATAGAACACTAGTTGTCGCAGCTGTTCTCACATTGACACTTCAGTGTTTATTACAAAAGGGTATTTTAAGTACCATGTGTCCTGTTCTAGGTTTCAAAGTATATCTTTATCACAAAATTTAACAAAGTAGGTTTAGTGTTTTGGAATCAAGTGTGTTGTTGCTGACATAATTGTTTTACATTTTCGCCTCATAGTATAGTTTAATAGTCAAAACTGAATAAGCAGGGTTCCCTGGATGGTAGTTTCTCTTTTGTTCTTCTGAAAGGTAGTCACAATATGTGCCTAATTGTATCTCCAAAGAACAATGTTGAATTTCCTTGTATCTATCTACCACATAATTATATCCAAAAATGTAAATAGCGATAGCAAAAGCTACCAACCAAAATTATATTACAATCCTTAGGGATAAACAGGAAGCATCAAGACGAATAATTAATTATGAACTATGTAGTTAATAATTTAATGTACTTTAATATTAATTAAATTCTTCTTGTAGCATTCTAGACTACATAAAGGAATTTGAGTTTTAGAGCAATTATATTTTTTGATATTTCCACACCCATCCACTCCACACAGTATGGGTTTAGGTACTTCGATGGGAGGTTTTGTTTCTAAGGGATAAGGAACACCTGCTGGCATTGACAGGGATATTTCATTGTTGCTATTTTTGTACACAATCATAGGTTCTAATTTCCTCATAGGTTTGCCTTTTTGCATGTTTTTTAGATTCTTCGATTCTTGTTTCTTTAATAACCTATCCATTGTTTTCTTTTTATCTTTCTCTCGTTTTTCATCAGCTAATTGTTTCCGTTTTTGGGATTTCAATGCTGCTTTTTGTATAGCCTCTGCTGTCATCACTTTTTCCTTATAACCAGAGGGCAAGGCCAGTAAAACTTCACCACCAGGGCAAGTGTCCTTATCATTGCCTCTCTCATACATGGCTCTCTGTCTTGCTGTCATCATCTTAGGATCCTTGGGTTTAATTTTTTTAAGCTCTTCATCTACCTGCAAAGAAAAATTAATCAAAACAAACCAAATCCACAAATAATTTGCTAATAACCCTGACTGTTGAGCCAGAGATTGTGAGTTGGATTCCCTCGTAGGACAAACATTTGTGTATTGAACATAGCTGCTTCTTCAGTCTAGATCTGAAAAATATCTATTCAAGTATTCTACATGCATTTTTTTCAGCTGATGATGAGTGTGTGGATGCTGCTCAAGTTATTTGGAGTATTGATGGATCTGGAGTATTGATACAATAATATTACTCTTATTACTTATGAAAAAGGTTGATACTACTCTGTACTAATATGGTGTAGCTGGAAAACATATATGACAAGGTAACAGACTTGTATCTTAGTTTTACATTTTGCTTATCTGTGTGAGTAAATTATATCAAATAGGAATTAATGCTATTTTAAGGTTGATATTTTGATGTTGAGACACCAGAATTAGCTAAAGTCCCATGAGTACCTAATTGCTGTAAAATTTTTGGAAAAAAACTAAATATAACCATATTGTTATTTTAGCACTTACTTCTTCTAGCTTTCCTGATTTAATAGCATCCAGCCATCTTTCCTCCTCACTTGATGTGCCACTTTCTCTACCCTTGGTTTTCTTCTTTTTTGCTGGCACCTTAGGTGGTGTGCTAGATGATGATCCAGGTATAGATTTACGAGCATCGGAAGAAGTCTTCATTGTTTGAGCTTTTAATATATCGGCAGCTGATGTACCTGGCTCCTTTCTTGCTTTCGATTTGTATGGTTTGTCCAGGGTGTCTTCATAGGAAACGTCGATAGAGGTGTCACTGTCATAGTCATTGTCGACCTTCCGTTTCTTGTGCTTCTTGTGCTTGTGACGCTTTTGTTTTTTCTGTGGAGATGTATCTGAAAAATAAAACAATTTCATCTAGGCTGAAAACGTTGTCTATTTTAATCCACTATCTGCCCAACTGACGCCTAATTCACGAGAGTTCAATTAGTTACGGATTCATCTAATGTCCACTGAAAGGGCAAGCGAATATTTTGTGACCTGTATACGGTTGATGGGTTCCGGTAGCACACCTTTTCTTGAAATATGCGTATATTAAGGTTTTTCACACCTGATCATGTAGGATCCTATTCACATATACGTCAGTAATAAACTTACCAATGACGATTTCATCCTCCGTCGTACTATGTTCTCGTTGTCTTCGAACCATAGTTACGATATCTTGTCAATATTCCTAAAGTAAACTTTTTCTGTATATTTAAAATAAAGCAAAAACCGATGTAACCATTCTATTGATGTAGCCACTTCAATGATGTTTGTTTATTATGAACATTTGTCATCTGTAAATGTCAAACGAATGATAAGTAAAACGAAGATCTTGATAATTTTTTTTCAGCCAATAATATATCTACATTTATTGAACACAAGAAGGACGTCACGATTGATTAACAAGTCTAGTAAAGATTAATAACCTTTGATGAATTATAGTGAAATTAGCTTCTTATTAATACATAAGATGTCTATCGAGAGCATTTATTATTACGACATAATTATTTTTATTTTGAGAGGAGATTCGCGATTGATAGAAGAACAATAATATATTTCGGGAAGTTGAAAGAAATTAACGAAATTATTTTCTGAGTTTTCTTGTCTTCGCACGAGAGATACGTGGAGTGCTGGTTCAGGTGGGAATATTCCTTGTCACAGTAGAGGGAACCGAGTAAATGCTGAACAGTGCTGTTAATGCCGCGGAAGTATAAATAGTCAAATGTATGTCAAACTAACACTAAAAGATACAGATTTTTTTCCTGATATCCCTAATAGTTTTGGAGGTATCCGTGGTATTTTTCTTCATGAGTTCGTATCTTTCGTATTAAGGTTGCGGCGGAGATTTGAAGAAGGAACTCGGATAGTTCTTATACTAGACAGGCTATCTCTAAAAAACATACATTTCTAAGCCTTTAATTTTTACGTAACTATTGTAATAAAATAAATGTTTTCAATAAAACGAATTACTTATTTACAAAATAGTTATTACCAATGGTCTTTTACTAACATTTCCCTTTGTATAATAATTGACGTAAGCGCGACGAAGCTTTGGTGGCAATTCTAATTTGCATTTCATGCATAAGTAGACGATTTTGTTTCCATTATGACACGCCTAATTTTTCCATAATGTAGGTAAGCTATTATTTGTATTTAATCAAGTCGAGAAATATTGGAATACATAAATACAAGGGAGAAATCAGTGCCTTTTATCTTTTTATTAATTTACGTACTGACTATTTTTTGTAGCTTTGTACCTAACATTATTTCTATAGAGTAACTATTATTATAGGAGAGATTTATATTATTCTACTCTTGACTAACTTTGCATTTTATTAGTGAGTGGCCGTTACAAAAACCTTTTTATTATTCCTAGCAATTTCCCCTCAGGAAGGGTTGATGCATATGTAATTGAATCTAGAACAGCGGCGAGCTTGGATACGAATCTAACATCGCTAAAATTGAATGTGGGGGCTAACAACCATTTGCATGAAGATACATCGGAGCAGTAGATATTTTCAAAACACTTTATCTGGTGTAACTTTTTGTCTGTGTCACTTTATAGTGTAGTACTTAACTATCATTATGTATATAAAACTTACTAATAATACTTAATGGCTTAAAAACCTTTTAATATGACATATCTCCACTTTTCACCAGCTATGTAGTATGTGTCATGGAACAAGGGGTAAGCCCATACAAGGAGTGCAAATTCGGAGTATGTTCTACTACTGAAAATTTCAAGTACGAAAATTCAAATAATTCTTTGCCCGGTTCGGAGAACGACCTCAGGACCTTTCGCACAGCAGTTGCACTTGCAACCACTGCAGTAGAGGCAGTCGAAGAATGTTATAGTACGATGTACGCTTCAAGGTATGTTTGGTTTCCATGTCCTTATAAATTAAAGTTGCTAGAAACATTTGTACGCGGTGGTAATGGAGGGAAACATAAAATTATTTTACAAATTCAAAAACTATAGTATATAATTGTTCAAGTTTATGGTTGGAAATCGTAAATTTGTTTGTCTGTTAGTGGTTTGAGTCAGGGTTGCGATTTTGTTGTGGCTTTCTACCTCCGCTTCCGCCCTCGGTGTCCGCCCACGTTATCATGTCGACTCTGTAATTACAACAAATATATAGCTGTCTACTTACATTTTCTGTAGGATAAAGACGAAATATATGAATATATATTTGTGTATTTTCTTCCAAAAAAAAAAAAATTTAATGCTGAATTATCCTTCTTTTAAAATATTTAATCAATTCGAATCAAGTAAAGAATTCATGGCAAAATATAACCGTAGCCAGTTAAATTCAAGTTTTTGGTTAGCATCTAAATGCTTAACACAGCCACATACAGGTAACCGTACAGACTGCCACAGACTAATTAGATTAAAGGTTTCTTTTTTTATTAATATTTTAAGATTGATTTGAGTCGTATACAGCCAATGAAAATTTTAATGCTAAATTTGCATGCATTTGTTGCATCAATATAAAACTGGGAGAGAACGAAAATCTTACATCAGCTCTCCGGTCACGAATTCACGTGGCACGAGAGAGACGCAGGTGTCGACATTCTTGAATGCAATATTAATCACGTTGCAGATGTTCTGATTCCGCGTCCGATTTCAAATTTTGAATCGAATGATACTATTTCTCTATAACACCTGATGTAGTGTGTAGCATTTCGGTATATAGACGGTCAACGAGGGGTTATTTAGGTAGTTGTGACTGTTCCCGTGAATATTATGTTATTAAAAATAATAAAAATATCAGATAAATGTATTACTAAATTTTGCTATAGATCCCTTATATTAGTTGTAGTCAATCAGTTTATATGTACCTATGGCAATAGTGACTAGTCAAACGGTGTATGTATTACAATTTTATTTTACGGATATACAAACCGTAATGTGTGTACATTTTGCGCAACTGATATGCAGATACATATATATGTAAATCTTGTAAATGTACTTTAATTTCTTAATTAGGTTAAGTTTGTTTAGTGTTGTTGTTGCTAACTACTACATATTCTCAGTCTCATTCTGGGTTGACTGATAGAGCACGCCTCTGGGTATTATGTCTGCCCTTTGTTTCATCTAAATTGAAATAAGGTTATGACAAAGTCTGGGAAAATGACATAAAGTGAAAAATGAAATAAATAGATTTTGAAAAACATGCAAAATACGTAAAATGCAAAATTATGCAAATCTGGAAAAATAACTTTTAAGCGGCTGAGTAAACTTAAGAATAAGGTTACCCCGCCCAGATTGTCCAAAATTATACAGTTGGTAACAAAAGCTTGGGAAGAAAATGACAAGTGGGTGAAGGTAAGCCTTTTTCTTGTAAATTCAATTTATTATAAGCCCTAGCGGTAAAAGTTAATCTAATTTCTTATTTAAAACGGTTAAAAGATTTCGATTTAATTCTAAGTTAATTATCTATTATTATATTGTTGAAATATATTATTGGAAATAATTTATTGATGTACGTACCCTAATTATTAAGATTAATAATATGAAATGAGATAAATACGAAACAGTCTATCAGTTTAAGCCTTGAACATTATTAATTTATTATTATAAATCTTTTATTTGTTTACTTTTGAGTCCGAATCTTTTCTAAGAAAGAGAAGGGCCACACTTGGCCACACTGGCCAAGTTCTGGGCCTCCATTTCCGCATTATTTAATTAATTAAAACCGCGGTATCAACCAAATATATTATAAAAATTATTTTCATTATGGTATTAGCAAAGACAATAACTGCTTTGTTTTATTGTTTACATTTAATTTTGACTTACTACATTCCCTACTATGATTTACTACGTTCTACATTCTCAAGGGATATCTTAGTTAATATGATCAATAGTTATCGGGTGTAATAAAGTTGTATGTTCCGTCAATAAACTATAACCGATGAACGAATGAATGAAATACTCATTCGTTTTCGATGTACATACCTACCTGTAATAAATGTGATAAATCTGCTTAGTAAAATGTGCTAGAGAAAATCAAATTATTATTATATCATCACGCCAAATTCCTTAAGAGGTAGGCAAAGAGAATCCAATGCCGAATATCTTTACTTTTACGGATCTGCTTTGCTTCTCCCATATTCATCATTCACTTCACACATCCATGCCGTTTTTGGACAGTTGTGACGTTCCATCAGTTAGAACATAACCTATTTGGTCAAGATATGTGAGTCTTGGTCTCTCTCTCTAATATTTGCATTGTATCCCTGCTTTGTCATTATTTCATTTGCCATTGTTTCTTAATGTCAAAACCATCGGATCATTTTCATATTTTTACTTTCATTAAAATTTGCCAGTGAAAATGGAAAATAGAACTAACACGAGTGTAAACTTTAAAAGTAATCTTATCTTACACCCCGACGTTAGAGGATACTCTTAAAGTGTAAAGTTATAGAGCGTTCGTTAATGGCTTCAGGAGGGCGTTTAAACTGCGCCATTATTATAAAAACCGGATTACGGGTGCTTGGAAATCTACGGATGCACTTCACTGGAAATTTGTTCGTTACTTACAGTTACTTATAGTTACTGTTGTATGTTAAAGTAACTTTTTCTATCTCTATGAATCAAATTTAAATACATGTACCTAGAATATCCACTTCATCATCATCATCATCAACATCATCATGGTCGTCACTAGCCCGTCATCGTCCATTGGACACAGGCTTCTTCAATAGCATGATACTGAGCTCGAATCAATATTAATTAATTAAATTATATAATAAATTAATTGCAGCTCAACTACAGTTAAATCGTGAAAAGAACAGTCTTTTTGTATTTTTTTTTATCAAGAGAATAAGGGCAACGAAGGAAGTCTGGTAGGACCGTACCTGACTCAAATTCTTAACTTTTGCCGAGCCCTACGGCAATGAGCGTGACAATATGTAGATATGTACCTACATTAGTTAGATCTGAATCGCTCAATAAAATTGAACGTTTCCTTTTAAATCTGGAATAAAGGTGTGTCTCGTTTTTAACCTTAGCTTATAAGTAAAAAGACGAAACAGCTTAGTTGTTTTAATTAATCTAAACTTGAACATGAACATTTCAAATAATTTTCTTTTACTGACGTTAATACATGAAATTATAAAATATATCTTCAGATAATATTTTATTATTATAATAATTACACGGCCACGCTAGTTCTTTTACGGGATAGGCAGAAAACACTGAGTGCTAAATACGTCTATTCTTATGGACGTGCCTATTAATATTATCATATTCTTCATCAGACAACCTTACAGCGTATCTTTAATCATTTTTATTTCCCTTCAAGAATTTGTTATAAGAAGTTATATTTTTACGAGCACGTTGATCCTCAGTTTTGTTTGCTGAGAATTAATTAGCGATATCTTATGTTTTCCTTTGATATAATCATAAACAATAGCGGCTTAAATCCTTGAGGGGAGAAACGTGATTAAAATATTTTTTTTCATCGAGTATCAGTTACCGAATACCTGGCACGGGGTCTAGAAATAATATTGTTAGTCAGTATAATGCACGCGTATGATATAAGTATGTACGTATATACAAAATAAGTATTATGGATAATTTTATACCCAAAAAGGTAATCTCACGCCTGTCATCCCCCAAGGAGTAGGCAGAGGAGTGTAGAACACTCACACGTTTCACCTGTTACCTTTACCTTCCATAATGATATAGGTGGCTATTGCCTTACATATAATCTGTTAGAAAAATCCAATAGTACCCGACCCAGGATTTAAAACCAGAACTCGACCAACACTCGGCCAAACGAGGCAGTTAATACTTTAGTTAATAGTCAGTAATTTTATACCTAGATGTGGAATAGTGTGCTTATCGCATAAATATTTATCCCAGGTGGGAATCGAACCTACAACAGAGCGTCGCTGACCACTAGACAACAGGCCATTGATACAAATGTAATCTGCAACCTTTCTTTAAAATATTGCCACTGTTCGCTTTACTTAAAAAGCAGTGTGAGACTAGGTATCGATATCACGTTTTGAATTTTTCCAGTGAAACAGTTACCGCGTGAAACATTCCTAAGATTGTATTCATACGTGCCAAAAATGAACCTATTTACATGTTTTAAGACGTCTTTTCCAAAGATTTCATCCGCTCCGTATGGATTTTTTAAGAGTTAACTTGCCTTAATTCCGTATAAGTTTTTTAAAGTAACACGCAGGCTTCTGTTCTCGTGCGTACGAATGAGATGCAAGCTATAATTCTACCAATACCCAAACAACACTACCCTAGTAATGTCAGGTAGGTAATAAAAGTATAGAAAAGTGGTAAAAAACGAAGTATTTTACAAATATTTTTATTGGTAAAAAATTGTGGACACATTCATTCTCGTTCTAGGACTTTTCTATTGCACGCCATAAAAAATATATCTTTTTAATTATGGACAATATGACAAAAATGACTACAAAGTTATTTATTTTTAAGATGAAATATCATTTGCTATAAGTGTGAAAGATCACATTGTAAAGGAACCTACGAACCTTCATAATGTTCAAAGCGTGTAAAGTCTATAGACCCGGACTAGGACAGTGTGGCAGATTACATACATAATCCGTCTTCTACTGAAAGTAGACAAATATCTAACAACAGAATAGTAAAAGGTTGCTAATAGTGACATTAGATTTATTAGGTTTAGTCAGAATTTTGGAATCATTTGTTATTTATCGTTAATTATTGTTTGACGAAACGTTTGTCATGATTTGTTATTTGGTCATAGTTGGGACCGGCCTATATTGTTTCCACACATAATGATATATATTTAATCTTTTAAGGTATGGCAAGCACTTTAAAGGCAATTTGTACTGAGCTATAAAGGCTGTAGGTGGCGAAAAGGCTCTGAATTTAAATTTAATAAGAGCGCAGTGCGACTCCTCGCATGTTTGGCAAGCGTGTGCAGCTAACTACCTAATTGGCATCGAATCATTTTACTCCCCGAAAGTTTTTAAATATTTGCTCCAAGTCGTTCACACAAGAGTCAGTTTCGTAAGCACTGTGTACGAAAAGTTTTAACTTTAGCACCTGAAGGGCGGCAATGTGACTGTAAAACCAAATTTGTTTACATTTATTTAGTTTTCTCTTTGGAAAGTTTGTATATTTTTTCAAGATGGTGCAGATTTTAAGGTTTCTTCTGTTTGTGTAAAAACGAAGTGTTTTTAATGAAATAATTTATAAGTGTAAAGCAAATGCTGAGATGATTTAGTGAATATTTTTAAATGTGTTGTCTTAAAATGTGTATCAGTATTTAGGTTACGTGAGATTAAAAAAACGCATCATTGTATTACGGCAATAATGAATTAATATCATTATTATTTCATTTAACCATTAATATTTAATTTTCGTAACAACCTAACACGTCATAAATAAACGATTAACGGCATTTACGAGTATGCTTTTGCCTCGAAATACGCTAACAAAACGGCGTGTGCCAGTGTGTCAATAATATTATTTGTATGAGGTTTGGTTAACACGCCGCAAATTACAGGTTAAATAGTCCGTTAGTTTACTTTGGAACATTATTCCAGTTGATAAATGGAGATGGGGCCGTGAAAGTAGCTCAAAATAGTTAACCTTTTCTTTTAAAAGAGAATGTTAATAAATTGACTCTATCATCTTAATTTCTACTTGCCGATTTTAAGTTACATCATAAACGGGGATAATTTCTTATACCTATTAAAGTAACGCAGAAAAAGCTATAGGACGGGGGCAGTACTAGTTACTTCGGACGTACCCTCACCTAGCTTCTCATTATTTCAATATGAGAAGACATAAAATAACAAAGATATTGTATTTGTAAAACATTTCTTCACATATTCACTATTCTGATGTTAATTGACTCGAAAAACAAAATCGTAAATCTTATACCGGGAACAAATTGAATTCGTTTGGGATCAACCATAAATTGTAGTATAAAGTTTGCCTAATAAGCCTAAGTGCAACAGCAACATTGTACTCGACGGGTGAAGGGGTTTGTTTATTGGGTGCTTTGTTGTAGCCAGAGTTAGTGGGTGGTTTGGACTTATATTCAAGAAATATTATTATATCGTTACGCCAGTTCTCTTACGGAATAAGTAGGAAGCAGTGGGTGCCAAGTATCTCTATCCCTACAGACCTCACACGCTTTTATGTTCATCACTCTTTTCATACAAGCACACGGGTTTCGGGACTTATGACTCTCCAACACCTTGTATTTGACCTATCTGGTCAAGATACTTGAGTCTTGGTTTAGTTGAGCTGTAATATGTTGTAAGCCCTTATTAACTAACAAGAATGGCGTGAGCAGTACTAAATCAGTATCTGAAGGTACTAGATTTCAATAATAACAATTTTTGTATACTTCTAACGTCATAATCTATTCGGCGATTTGTGACATAATTACGAAACTTAGCTGTATTTTATATAATTGTGATATTTTCAATCTTTAATTTTAATTCACGCATCCCTGACAACGTCAATTAGTATTAATTCTGTTCAAGATTGTAAAAAATTTTGCAACCAGCTTAACGTCACAAGTGAAAGTACTTTCATTCTTTCTTTTCTGTCACTCCATGCAAGTGGACATAATGTTTAGATACTACACAGCTATATTATTGATATTGAATACCATTTTTATTTTTGTTCTGTATTTAGTTATACCTTAAAAATTTAAAGGGAAACAAATGGTGTTGCCGTTTCCTTCATTATTAAGCTAGATTTTTTTCATTATAGTTAAGGTGTACTTCGGATTTGTGTTTTAAGTTTTAACTGCAACTGCAGTAAAACAAAAATAGTTTTTAGTAATTAATTTCATTTTGATTGTGATAATCGTAAAGGCACTGTTAGCTGATATTGGTTGATAGGGAGTGAGACGTCTGCTGATACGGCGTCCGTGTGTGAACAATGATGAATGTAAAGGAAGCACGTCAAGTCTAAAAGAATAAAGATATTTGGCATTCGGTGCTCTCTAAGAAATCTGGTATGATGTATAATAATAAAAATCCTTCGGAAATACTTCCTATTTGCTATTGATACATATAGAAAAGCGAAAAGGCAGCGGTGATAAAATGTTCACAGCTCACGTGTGACGTTACAGTATATTTACTATGTCGTCCTATTAAATGAGTGCGTGCCCTATCAAACAATTTCAGCGAAGCAACTGCCGACTGCAAACGCGCGTGCTCAGAATTAATCAGTCGCTTTATTTTTTGTAAGTTTGCGCTGTAACGCAGCAGTGACGTTTTTAAAATGTGTCATGTTACATAAGCAAACCCACATAAAATAGTAATTTTCAAATATCTGAAAAATTTTATCGATTTATTCTATAATGTTAGGAATAAACATTGTTTTTATTTACGTAACATATAATATATAAGCCTATAATTTCCGAAGGGGTAGGTAGAGGAGTGTAGTACACTACCACGGTACACCAGTTACGTTTACGTCCCATGGAATAGGTGGTGAGCCTATTGCCATACACCGGGCACAGATCCAGACTCCGAGT
>DWED01000163.1:0-13642 GCA_018245795.1 Protelbella ruficauda | reverse complement strand
CCACTGTTGGAATATGGGTCTCCTCTCATATTGAGAGGGTTAAGGCCATAGTCTGCCACGCTAGCCAAGTGCGGGTTTCAAGATCTGAACTGCTTCTTCTAAATTACAAGAATAATATTGAGTAATAATATTTTTTATAATGTCCGTTTTTTTGAAACTTGCAACACATATTAATGTCGAATTGCAAATAAAATAATGTGCATACGCAATAAAATCGATATTAATTCACAGCAACTATAAACAAAATATATTACCGTGGTCTTTGCGATCCAATAAAGTTCTTCTAAAAGGTTCTCTTGATTTTCCACAGACGCTGACAAATAGGAGATTCCCTCGAACTGTTGAAATGTACCATTAAACACAATTGCTTTACAGATTTTGAAAGGCGAAACTATTATTTTCATGTTGTTGTGCCACCTAGGCTTATCATGAATTCATCATTGTTGTGATTTTTACTTAATTATTACTGGCAATATAAAAAGTAGTCTACTTATTTATGCAAATTCACATTAATGTGAGTCTCGTGTTAAATGTAACGATTACAATAAATGTTAGGAATTACCATAATACACATGTGTACCTTTGAAAATTTATTGAAATTTTCTCTTTCTATCACTTCAATTTCCGTATCGAGTTCAACCGCCCTAGTAATTCTATTTACAGCTATGCCTTGTAAAAGAACAGGCCTAAAGTGAATCAAATTTGGTGTGTCCTTTTTATTTGTTAATAGCAACACGAGAAGAGCCTGCTTTGGAGTTATTTCACTAATCCAATTTCTCATCTAGGAAATAAAACATATTCCTAAGTTATGGGAACCAAATTAAATTGATCAATACTAATCGATATTAATATTACTGAAACGATATTTAAATTTCGATATGATACTTTGGACAAAAACAGAATTACCTCTTTTATCGCTCCTAAAATCTTTTTTTCTAGACATCCGCTTAAAACACTGCTTAACAAATTTGATCCTAAGACTTGACAGAACTCTTCTAAATTCGTTACTCCATTCAGTGGAGTGGATTTGTAGCTTGAAATGCTAGATAGAGAATTACATTTTCTGTAGCATTTAACGTAACTCTTCTTTCTTACAATTTTAACTGGTATCCATTTCTTACCAAGATCTATTTTATTACTTTCGGTTATTATTTTAGCTTTTGTAACTATTTCATTATCAGTGTGTGCCTCACTTCTACAAGTTTGGTTAGCAACATTGGCACAACATTCAACGTTTTTAAATGCCTCATAAAGTGAAATCAATCCAACTTTACTGATTGTGGCGACTGGTATAGTATTTTGGCTAATGTCTTCTTGAAATGTTAATAGTTTACTAAGAAGGGTGTTTTTACTCCCAGTAATTTTAAAATTGTTTGTGTATGAACTCTTGTTCAAGTTCCACTTAGAAACAATTTCTTTTATAAATTCTATGGCGTTAAAAAAACCAAATGATGGTATGATACTCAGATTTTTCGGTTCATATACTTGTAGAGCCATACAAATAAAGATATCGTTAGTTATTTTTGTATTGTTATCCACTACCGTATACATTCTATTAAAACAGATTTTTATAGCATTTGACATAGCGGAAGGTTGCATAATTGGCCCTAATACTCGGGCATCAACTCTTTGAAATAGATCGACTATTGGCTTAATACGGCTGGTAGGAGGCAAACTTACATCAATATTTTTATTACTTATAGCATTTTTGAAGTCAATTATTGGGAATCGTCCTTTTAGCGTAGATCTTACTTGATCCGATATTATGAGCCCTGGTAATAGAGACTGCGACATATCAGGATTTTCGTAGCATGTTAATAATGACGTATTTGTGAAATTAGGTTCGAATTTTTCGAGAGTCTTCGATGGCAGACATAATTTCGCGTCAGCATCTAATATATTTTTCATCATAGTTGGTATTATAGTACATAATTCCGCAGGCAAAACAGCATTAAGAATGCTAGTATTGCATTTGAATAGTTTCTCTTGATTGTCTTTTACTTGTATTGGAATATATGACGCCGATTTTTTCTTCTGCATCATATTGTTCGCTTCTGTTAAAATTTGTATGTCAAAGTGAACTACGACGTTAGTGATACAATGTTTCACAGCTATTTGACTTTTACTAATTGTCTCGATTTCCAACGCAGTGAAAGTTTTATCAAATCCTGGTATGTTATTAAATGAATCGTCTTTCTCATTCAGTACAAGACAAGGTACTGTATCTACTACACCACTATTTTGGCAGCAAGCATTCTTTAGAACATTCGTTTCCGTTTGAGTCGAAATTTCAGTATTTCCTGGAATATAAAAAGATATTATTATCAGTTTGTACACAAGCCCTAAAAGTTTATATTTAACATTAAATCAAGAGATTCCTTGAGAAATTTGCAGTACATTTGTACAGGTGAGACCTGTACAAGTTCAATTCTATTTTTTTACTTCAAATTTGTTTGTGTACATAAAAGAATAAATAAATATATTATACATACTCATCCTGCATTGAATATGTGTACAATCAGCGCCATAATACACTCCACGTCTGATTTTTTTAATGATGTCTTCTACGAAACTGCTCTCAACTTTAGCTTTTGCCCATGGCTGTTTAAATGAAGTATATGGCTTTTTTACAAATCTATTCTCGACAAAATTATTAACTTCCACATTTCGTGACATATGTTCTGGGAAGCCATAATAAGTCTGATTAATTACACCCGAGCAAACAATGTCTGCTTTCTGCACAGTTTTAAGACGTCCCTGGTTACTCGAACTGTTTTCGATGGGAATCTTTTGAATACCATTTTTGTCTAAACATTGTAACTTTGTAGTTCTCAAAATATTAATTGGCTGAGATCTCTCGAATATTCGCTTAGGAATTTCCCTTGCCAATTTCTCTGTATTATTATTAGTTTCAGGAAAATGACTCTTTCTCTGTTGATTTGTTTTTGATACATAAATGTCACGGTCAGATAAATCGTGCTCTAAATAGTCAGGTTTATACATTAAAAGTTTGGGATTTTCAGATTTAACGTTTATTACGCCTTGCACCTCTCTATTACGGAAATTCGGAGAACTCGGTTTTTCACACCATTCAGTCATAAAAGGCCAAATGTGTTGATCCAATCCATTAAATTGAACCGGGTCATCATTTGCAACGTGTATGCCACGATTTGTTATTTGATCTTTTCCTAATATGACTATGGGAAATTTCAAACAGGCAAGACGTCGTTTTATCTCAGCTAAAGTTGGCTTAGTGTTCGATAACGTCAAAGCAAGACGAGGCTTCCTCGATGGTTCTGATAAAGATGAAACTACATCCTGCCCTTTATTCAAAAGACCTTTTGTTATACCATTTGTTTGTTTTTCAGAATCATCTGGAACATATTTGAGACATTTAGAATACGTTAAACTATAATTAATAATATAACACAAATCAACAATGTGGTAATTACAACTTACTATTTGGTTTCATTATGGTACCTTTAGCATCGCGACTATTGATTAAAGTTTTTAAATTACTATTTTTGTTAGTTTTACAATTGATGAAGGAATTACCAATAGGAATGAGTGAACTATGGCATCTTTCAGAATTTATCGATACCCCAGACTTGTTGTCCGTCAGAGTATGATATTCTGGAGAAAGATGGTCGCCATGAAAAGCGGAAATAGCATTTCCTTCAACTTGTGATATTTTATTACTCATGGTTTTTGCTGTGGGCTTACTAACTTCTTTCTTTTTTCTACATTTCGAAAATTTTGTATTGCCATTTTTGAGTTGAGAAAAAATCTTTTGACTGAACTGTTGCATTATGTCACCATGCTCGCTTTCTTTATCAATTACAGTAACACGATCGAAACTAGATGATGGCGAGCAAGTACCATGACTTTTGCTATCAATTTCAAAACTTGATACATAAGCGAATTCTTCTGTATGACACGTTTCAATAATACTGAAAGGCAAGAAGAACAAATTGAAGAACATTGACCATGAAGAAATAAGAAGATAACATTTACAAAAATTTCCTACTGCGCATCGTTACGATTGTGGCCGTTTCTTTCTGTTATTAGAGGCCTCTTTTTTTTCAACAGCACTACACTCTCTTGTGATGTTGGCGGTCTAAATTGTAATTGATTTATATTTCTTAAAATAGCCCATACATCATTTCCGGCAGTCGCTGAATTCTTCGAGTTATATGTTAATTTAGAAATCCTTTCTCCGTCTCCATCGATATTAATGTTTTCCGAAGAGCTGCAGTCTAAATCAATATTTAGTTGAGAACAGTAATGAGCATCTCTGTCGTAGTATTCTATTGCTCTTTCCCTTATTCGTGGCTTTTTGTTGCGTCTTACGGACCTGCGCTTTTTAGGCTTAATAACTCTGTTATCATTAGTGTTGTTAAAATATTCAGAATCATTAAAATCACTCACAGTACACGTTTTAGGCATTGGAGCTGGTTCGTTAGGGAGAGTCAAGACGGATTTTTTAACCTTTTTAGTAATTCGTTTCGACAGCTTAAATTCATCGGAATTAGCTTTGTATACGCTAACAGCTAACGGAAATGAAGAAGTGAAGTTATTTGGTCTTTTGTGAATCAGTTTTTTCTCATTTATCCCACTTAATACATGTACCTTATCACTGTTTAGGTACGGGGACTTTATTTCTTTATAATTGTTTGATCGATTCGACTTGTTACTAGAAAAACTGTCTTTTCTAGGAAAGTTAATTTTGATTAAGCGACAAGAATTCATATTCGAATTATTACTGAAACATAAGGTTCTGTTTGAATTTTCTTCGCGCAAGAAACCATTTGAATTTATAGCCATTATTTTAAGTTACAATCGAAAGGCTCTCGAATTATCTGAAAAACAAACTGAGTTTGAGTTTTTCAGCATGACAAGGCTAAAACAGGTACCTAATAAGAAATACAGTACTAAAAGCAATATAAATAGTAGTTTTTTTAATTTTCAATGTTATTATTAGTTTGTTATAATTTAAAATGGATTATTCAAAGATGTGAATCTCGCTCTTCAGTTTCCTTAGCATTTCCGTAAGTAATAATAATAATCTCTATTTGCATGAAACACGGTGCACACAGGGTGGTTAGATGTCATATTTATGGAAAGTTTACGCGTGTTTTACCTGTTTAGTAGTTGTGTCTTACAAGCATAACAACGTTATAATTTAAAATATATATATATATATATAAAAGGCATTATAAGATTAAATGTTAAATTTAAAATATACAATCATGTGCAATAATATAGTAAGGATGTATGAACCGCTGTTTTGTATACTTAAGAATGAACATTTAGAAATCATAACGAAACTGTCTAATGGGATTAATATTTTGATTGGTTGGTCGTTCCGGGAAAATCATTGTATATAATATAAAATTAATGTAGTAATAATACATACCTTGATTCCACAATAATTTCGATTTTACTAACCAAAAGCCGTCTACATTAAATTCATAAATAATTATTAATGAATTAGAATAAAAATATTTTGTTCAATAACCCGTACATTATGTGGTTCAGGCAATTATTTTTACTTGACGTATTAGTAATCGCACGTAACTTGTTTAAAAATATTCTTATACGATGAACTCTTTTGCATGAACGAACGAAACGGAATAGTTTTACTTTTAAAGTTTGTTAAATGGAACTAAAGAAATAATAGACCTGTTATATTCAATTATTTAATTGCATTTATTTTCGTAATTAATAATTATTGTATAAATATATACATGTTATTTTTTTGAATTAGAAGAAAAAGTAGTAACCTACATTTTGAAACTGCAAAACGTAACTCAAACTTAAATCTACTCAGTATCGGTAAAATCAGGTGAGGCCTTTTGTATTTTAAAGTAGAGTTAGTTTATGTAATAAGGCAGTATGGTTATAATTATACACTCATGAGATAGGAAATTAAAACAAAAGATATAATCAATAATAAAGGACACTGACAGTTGACAGTTGAGTCGAGTTTTTGGTGGCCGATTTTTCGTTGCCAATTGCAACTCATTTTCTGTAGACTTCGCCAAGATGACTTCAGAAAATCAGAGAGAAATAATTCAATATGTTCCGTTTATGTCGTTCGTACATCCATCGTTCTGGCACACTTTTACAGAGGACAAATTGGAAGTTGCCCGACTTAACGACAGCACAAAAGAGATTTACGGCCGATTTTCCTATCGTGATGATTTTAAAACCATATTCGAAGTCGATGGAACGTCGTTTAATACGTAAGTACCAATATTCTCATTTAATGTATATGTAAAAGGGCGTTACTATTAATAACGCAGAATTGAGAGACTATACACATTTCTGTGGAAATATCTTTTGTCTGAATGTTCACTGGTGTAAGAGTTTTGTGCAGATTTATAGCTTTTTAGCAAAAAATATGACTCCGAAGTTAAGGACTACTATTACTGAGATATTTGAAGTGAAAGGGGGTGGGGGGCTGCCTCGCCCCCACACCCCTTAAGAGGCAGGTGCGGAAACCTAAAGCTAGGCAAATATTTACAATGAAAATGTTCTCATCATTGAATTAATAAAGAATATTAAGACAATGTGCCTTTAAATTCTTACCTTTAGTTTAAACCCTACTTTAAGAAACACAACAATAATTTTTTTTTTAACTTGAAAATCAAAGAAATTGGTCACAATGTGATGTCTGAAAGTTAATATTGTGTTACATATTCTCTGATCTGATAAATTCTAAGGTATGTGAAGTCTGCCAACCCGCACTTGGCCAGCGTGGCAGACTATGGCCTTAACCCTCTCATTGTGAGAGGAGACTCATATTCCTACAATGGAATGTTAATGGGTCGATTATTATTTTTTATTTTTATTTTTTATTCTCTGATCCATTTCTAAACACTAATTATGTACAATCACTATAAAACCCATAACATGAACAGCAAGTCAAGATTATGGGACCTTTTGAATAGAGTGGTTTAGATACATATGCAAAGTAGATTTTCATAGTATTTATTGTGATAAACTGTTTTACTTTATCACATTTCTATGAAATCTATTTGTACTTTTCAATTGTTTTACAAAAAGACTCAACATCATGCCTCCAATCCCAGAAGGGGTGTAGTACACTTCTGCATTACACCAGTTACATTTATGTCCCATGAAACAGGTGGTGAACCTATTGGCATACACTGGGCAGAGGTCCATTTCTTTTATGGCATGAGGATGCTTGAGCATCATCACAGACCAATTGAAATGTAGAAATAGTCATTACTGTAATGTGTTGTAGTTCTATAATATATACAATAAACATCTGCACTATTCTCCAAGCCAGTCTATTTGAAGGAACTCTTCATTATCATCACCAGCTTTCTTATGTCCACTACTGGAAATAGACCTCCATAATCGGCGCCACTCCTTCCGGACCTGGGCCTTCAGAAGCCAACAATTCAGAAGGAACCCTTAATTAATAAAAATGTGAAATGTTACAGAGAACCTCAATCTGAGCCGTTCTTTATCAATGTGGTCGGGACTATAATGAACAAGAATACTGTGGAAAGTTTCAAGACCATGGATAAAGCATTGTTCTTGAACAGTGTTGGTGATGTGGTCTGGTTTAATGTGAGACGGAAGATATGGATCGAGAACCCTGGTGTTCTACTCAATTTTCTTATACTTTCATTTGCTGTAAGTATTAATATGTTTTTTTAATGTTTTATCATAGCCGAATCTATAAGAAGGGATAAGGTCCTTGAACAACTTCCCTTCTTATTTTCTTTCCCCGATCTTCATAGTGAAATCCAAATTGCTACGCGATGACTGCTTAAAAATAAAAAAAAAGTTTATTATGCACCAATGAATAAGAGTTCTCATGGCTCTATTAAAGATGCCTAAACCAAACAAACATTAATAAAACAATACCTGATGTTCTCTCTAAATCAATTTTCATGTTTTTTAAAGCTTTAGAATTCTTCATTATATTTAGCCTGAAAAACAAGCAGACGGAATACCTGATGGTAAGTGGTCACAATTACCTATAGAAATTTGGACCCAACACCCGAGGAGTGGCCATGATTTTACCGATTTCGAAGAACAGCTCTTTTTGCATTTCTCTTGAAGAACCTGATGTCATAGTTCTCCAGGAAAATAGATAGAGAAACTTTTTAGACTTATAATTTTGTAGACGCCATCCTTTACACACCAGTATTATCTAAAAATGTTTGCTTTTATGTGACACAACATTTGTGATATGCCACTTGCCAGGTCGTCTTCTAGTTTTGACTATATGTTATGCCATTCCAGGATCTCAAGAAGTTCAACTACTACTATTGGTTTACGTTTCCATGTCCTAGTCAGCCTACAGTGTACCTGAGTGAAAAGCCTAAGGTGGCTAAATCTACGTTTACCGATAAGGAACTTGAACAGATCACCGAGGGTTTCAAATCCTTACCTCAGAACCAAAAGTGTTTCTTCCTCATCACTCAAAAAGAATCCGAAATCAGTGTTGATCCCTTAAGTGCATATATCGATAAAAATATCCATGACTTAACAATTGATCTCGAAAATACTTTTTTGGGATTTGCTGATCCCAGCAATGGTGAGAATCCAGGATGGCCTTTGAGGATGCTCATAGCGGCATTACTGGAGCACTTTCCATCTTTGCCAGGCACCACCTTAAAGGTATTAGCTTTACGATGCAGTCCTAACGGCTCAATAGATAACAGTCTGGTCTATATGATTAATGTTCCAGAGGTAAGTGTGACATGTTCTGAATTCATTTGCCCTTTTAATTTTAATGAACACCTTGTACATATTTGTAGCTCTCCAAGTCATAATAAAATGTGCATGAATCCATACTTTTCTCGGTTATTTTTAAATGAATAGTTCTTTTGAATTTTTGTTCTATTCACTTAACATTCTGTTAGCTTCACTTTTTATGTATGTTTCCATTAATTGTTATGTGGAAGATTCTAATTATAAAGATGAAACTGATATAATAGATATAGAATATTTCAGGATGTGGAATACACCGAGAGTGCTGGTTGGATTGGATGGGAGAGGAATGATAAAGGAAACCTTGGTCCCCGTCTGGCTAACATGTCCGCTTCTATGGACCCAATTAAGTAATTTTTTAAATTATTACTGCTATATCATCACACCAAGTATCTCATAGGGTAAGCAATTGTATTGCCATACACTGGCCACAGATCCAGACTACTAACTACAACTAGGAATTTTAAGTTAGAAAAACCTGACAGTAAACAACCAGGGGATCGAACCCGGGACCTCTCGATCAGCAGTCAAGCTTGCAAACACTTGACTGAGGCAGTTATTGTTCCATAATATTAAAATTTTATTTAAAGGTATGTCTTTTCAATTTACTGTGTTAGTTGCTATCATTAACTTCTTCAATCTTGTTTGTGGATATAATGAGAGGAGTGGATGATATATTATAGACTAATAAATCATATTATATTGGAGGATCTTACATATTTAACATGAATCATGGAACTTGTATAATTTAATAGATTGGCGGACACATCATCAGATTTGAACACAAAATTGATGAAGTGGCGGCTGGTGCCGGAATTGGATGTGGACACCATGAAGAAGACCAAATGCCTGTTGTTAGGAGCTGGAACTCTCGGATGCCATGTGGCCAGGAATTTGCTGGTGATTGCCTAATTTTTACAGTTTAATTGTTTGTAATTTAAAGAAACATTTTAAATGTAAAGTACCAAATACTGTTGATTTTAAATTGTAAATTTACTTATTTCAAACAGGCCTGGGGTTTTCGTCACATCACTTTCTTGGACAGTGGCAAAGTCTCATACTCCAATCCCACGAGACAAGTGCTGTACAACTACCAAGACTGTCTGGCCGGTGGACGTATAAAAGCTGAGGCAGCTGCTGAAAATCTGAAGCATATTTTGCCTACTGTTGTAAGTTCATTTATTTAATTATTACTTGAATGGAATCACGACTTATTCCATAGTTGAACATACTCCTAGCTAATGAAACTGCCCACCCCTTCCGAGATTACATGCTTGATGTTAAGTTTTGAATGGGTTATATAGACAAATAGTTGTTCCCCAGCTGCAAATTCAAAAGGTGATAGAAGAATTGATACCAATATACTATAATTACGATAATTGAGTACACTATTTTTATTAATATATATTGCATGCAAGCAGCAATCACAAGAGGCCGTTCCAGTCCTTAGACATCTGAAACTGGTCTCAAACAGGACTATAGGAATGTCAGTTAGTTTTTATAGTACCAATTGTTGGTATATATGAATGGAGTTAAATTGGTAACAAGATTGCAGAATTTGGTTGTAGAAGGGATTTGTTACTATCATTAGTATGTATTATAAGTTAGTATGAGTGTATTTAATGTCTTTCCTATTCGTCTTTTGTCTTTATATTTACAGAAATCTCGTGCTATAGTGGCGCATATTCCGATGCCCGGTCACCCGGTCGGTGAATCGCTCAAGGAGGAAACACTCTCTAACTTTAAGGCCTTGTGCAATGCGATAAACGAACATGATGTCATATTCCTGCTGCTGGATACTCGTGAGGCTCGTTGGCTGCCTACCCTGCTAGGTGCTCTTGAAAAAAAGGTTGGTGTTCCTATAGGAATTGATATTTTCATAATTGATATAGTAACATGATCTTTCCAAATGTTTGAAATTAAGAGAGAATTTAAGAGAGAATTCTATTTAAAAGAATTGTAAAATATGCTCCTTCCGTATTGTATTTTAGACATAGGGCCTAATGATGCTTAATTTGATAGTTCCTTAATTGTCATAATAATATAGTAAGAATGATTGTTGTTGTACTTTCCGTGTCCAGATTGTGATAAACGCGGCACTAGGCTTCGACAGCTACCTGGTGATGCGGCACGGCGTGGGCCTGGTGCCGGTGGAGGAGCCCGGCGCGCTCCACCGCTCGTACGTGCCCGGAGGGCAGCTCGGCTGCTACTTTTGCAACGATGTCACCGCGCCGGGGAATGTGAGTTACAGCTTCTGGCAACTTGTTTCAACCCTGAATGTGTCCTAAGTCAGTCAGCCTAGTACCTCAAGTAACTCTAAGTCAACATTTTGGTGGGTAGATGTAGGTTTAGTATTACAACAAAGAAATGTTTTCGTTTGCAGTCGCTGAAGGAGCGCACCCTGGACCAGCAATGCACGGTGTCTAGACCCGGCGCCGCGGCAACCGCGGGTGCACTTGCCGTGGAGCTGCTCACTACGCTACTGCAGCACCCTCTCAAGTAATACACAAAAACACATGTGAATATATAAAGACTTGCACACATGTACATGCATGTAAACACCGAAACGCACACCCTCACACCCGAACATGCGCGCATGCACACACGCCCAAAAGTAAACACGCACACATGTACTGGCACGACGCACACGCATAAAAGCAACTACGTCACACTCACACACGTTGCTCTCTCATATAGTAGATGACACACACACGCATACTCTAGACTACAGCCCAAAAGTAGCAAAAGCTGAGGTATTTCCTGTTGCCTATTTCTCTGATTGTCATTTATTTGTTCAATATTTTTTTCATTCCACACATCTTTTAGGGTCGATGCACCAGCGGTTTACAATCTAGCTGAAGACGCGGAAAAAGACCCAGAGATAGTACAAGGAGAGTTAGGTCTGGTGCCACACTCGATTAGAGGTTTCCTGCATTCCTTCCAAACGGTGGTTCCCACTTGCACCAAGTTCAAGCAGTGTATCGCTTGCTCGGATCTGGTCATCAATGCGTATAAAGAGCAAGGAGTGTCTTTTGTTTTCAAAGTACTGAACAGCACCTCCTACTTGGAGGAGATCACCGGACTCACCCAGTTGCATTTGACTGCGGAAATGACTGATGTAAGTATGCATGTTAATATCTATGTAATGCGATTAGAAATTTGTGTTCCTATTGGAGATAATAAATAACCAGGAGGTTATGTAGCTTTTTATTTTATTTTATTTTTAAAGTGCAGATATGACGTCAAATGACATCTACCAGTGAGCAAAGGAGGTTACGACAATATGTAGAAAGACTCCTAATAATTGTGGTTTCTATATTAATATATTTATTGATGAAAGAGAATATATAAATATATGGAAACATACGAAACATACAGATATACATACGTACATATGTGTAACAAATATATATATAAATTATAGTTGATTATTAAATATAGTTAATATTATATATGCGATTTTAAAGGCATCCTATTTTGATGTTTTTTCCCCAGGTCCTGACCCTGTCGGACGACGAACAAGATCTCGAATGAAGCTCAAAATGAATACTCATATAATGTTTCTACATAAATGTATGAGCAGCTATCTCTTAGGTAGACATATATGTCGAAGGCACCTAGGGGTCCATTATTTATGCCAAAAAAAATATAACGACGTTTATTTTATTAATGTTGTTAGGGTCTGTTTAACTCAGGAGCATTATTAATAGCCCAGGAATATTAATATAGCAGCATTGCTTAGACCTACGCCCCCAAATTTATTATTAACCAAATATGACATAAAACCTTTTAAGTGTTTATGTAATAGAATTTTCTGAAGTTATATATATTTTTAAAACTAAAAAGGTGTTCTCTGCCTACCCTATGGACGAGGCACGAAGATAATAATTATAAACGTCTCATGATATGCCTGGAAGTTCATAGGATCTTGTAAGCGAGTGAAGTCCTCCAATATTCAAATGGCCCTGTAACGATTACTAAATCTAGTCGTTTATAGTTTATTCAACTGGTAAGCCATCTGTATGTCTGAGGGCTAATATATCTGAGAACTACGTTGGAATGCCACATGTGCGAACGTATGATCTAATATGGGAGTATTTACATAATTTGTGTCAATACAAACTCTAGTTCGCAATGTTAACTTTGTCTTTTAAGAGATATATTAAAAAAATTACAGTAAATCTTCGCAATTTCCCCCGATGATTGCGTCTAGGTTGGTAATAAATAAAATAAAATACTTTATGCACAATAAAGTACTTTTAAATTTTAACAAATATTAAAGGAATGTACTTTATAAAAAGTAGTGTGTGACGTATTTGATCGCCACAGATTTATTTGTTATCTGTGGCCAGTACAACGCCATAGACAACAATGTTAAACCATCAGACTAATATTAAACTTTGACACTAGTTTATTTGCCAGCTTTGTAATAAGTTGTAATAATTATTTTGATATTTTTACAATTAAAACGCTAATCATAGTACACGAGCTTTAAATATAGGTACCTAATAATTTTTTTTTTAATTATTTTTATTATTGCATTTCGCGCGTATTTATAGGTATTTATACATGAAAATATTTATATTATTTTAATAAATGTGATATATAGTATATTTATATTGTATAAAATTATATTAGATGATATTTGATAATAACACTTGTCCAACAAGCATTAAAATTAACACTTTTCTTGATTACCTATCCCATTGCATATTATATTTTGTGAATTAAAGATTTTGTGAGTGTATATTTGATTCTGTGCCGGTTTTGCACACGCATTTATCTATAACTACATTTTTCGGTATTTGAAATAACTTACATCATCATCATCATCATCATCGTCAGCCTCTAGATGTCCACTGCTGGACATAGGCCTCCCCTAATCGGC
>DWED01000162.1:0-13652 GCA_018245795.1 Protelbella ruficauda | reverse complement strand
CCATGGATTTGAACCCACCACCCCCGGAGTGAGAGGCTGAATTCTTAACCACTAGGCTATCACTGCTTTTTGCTCCAAACCGCCTTCAAAGAATTTGTGGATTCTCGCTCCCACAATTTTTTCAGCAAAGGAATCAATGAACTACCTATGAAATGACGAAAGGGCATAGATAGTAATGATACATATTTCGTTTAATTAAATATATCATTTCATATTTTTTTTCCCTTTTATTTTCTCCGTATAAAACGCTAAATTCATATGTAAGGACCTAATATTCTGTTATTTAATAACTATATTAAAGTGAATTGGTGATGCGTGATGTAAATAGTCACTGAATATCAAAAACATAGGTACCGATTGTCCATCTGTCGATCTTGTGCAACAGAACCTTTGTAACCTCGGAGAACTAAGTATCAATATATCTTAGTAATATATCAGAGATCGAAGAGACTGAGAGCTGCGTCACGCAGCCATCAGTAGTATACGAGAAAGAAGAATGAAAAATAAAAAGCGTATGGTGAGTTTTTAAGACTTCGAACACAACTACTCTACTGGATAATAGTCGTATATCTCAATTTCCAAATATCGATATAGTAGTATTTTAATGGGGTATGACATGTGATTGTAATATGATAGCTAAAAACTGTATGGCATTGTCCATTCAATAAAGAATGTTATGTTTAGGCTGGTAGCAGATAAAGCGTGAAGTCAATATATCTTTGATATATTTATCTTATTTGCCATATAAATCAGCACTAGTGTCTTCATATCGTCCAAAATGATAAGCAGATACTTAGATATACACCCATCGGTACATTTAACTATTCTCAATATGAAAACATATGAGCCGAACTATTTGTACAATCTATGTACTGGAACGAACTGGACAATATAATGAATGTCAATCCATACTTCTCCTAATTTGATTATGTAACTAAAAGTCGATTTTTTTAGAAAAAAATTGAAAAACAAAGTTTTAAATCTAGGCTGTATTGTTAGGGGCTAATTTTAATGCCATGTTTAAAAGCTAATTTTATTACAAACATTGAGAACGACGTGGACTACTGGTTGTATTTTAGTCTCGGTTTAAACTCACGTCTTCAGATTGCTCTATGAAATTGGTTGCGCCATCTGTCGGGTACCACGTTCTGTTCTACGAGTTTGCTACAAGTGCCTTACAGAGTTAATAACATTTCTGTATAATACGAGATATATTAGTGAAAACTGTAAAATATCCAGAAGCTTTTCTTTCTTAAAACTTATAAGGGCATACAAGGAAATAGCAATCAAAGAAAAAAGTCAAAATGGTATGACGAAAGAAACGTCAGAAAGTACGTAAAAGTATATATTTATTGACTTGAGTAGTCACTCAGTAGAGAGTGATGATTATAGAAGAAGTAAGTCAAATGTGTAAGGATGAAAATATTTAACACTCGGTGCTCTCTGCCTACTTTGTTTTCATCTAATAATAAACAATAATAATTGTGCAAATAATAAAAAATTATTATCAGATATTCCATTTCATATTGGGTCTAGCCAATTACGTCATGAGTCCTGTGACAATGAGACACTCAATCCATTTAAGAGTAATCTTACTGACAACCTATCCTAACCGACACTAATAGTCCTATTCCTATAATCTTATTCTTACAGTGTTATTCCAAGTCAGTTACGACGTTTACATAATCTCATTACATATTAATTTAATTTACTTCAGAATATTACATTTAGCCCTTATTATTTTTATGTCAGTAATTCCCAAAATAAAATAACTAATCACACAACTATACCATTTGTTATAAAAATATCTGAGCTGCATAAATCAACAAATGTAAGGTAAGATGAATCATGAATAAAATAAAGAACTTTTTCTTACACGTACAATATTTATGAATGTTTTTTTGTGATTTACCATGACTAGACATTCACCAAAAAGAAAAAATAAAGATTTCTAGACATACGCGCGGTACAACGTCTTTGTGACCCTTTTCAAATGTAAGCGTCATAATTATTCTAAATAAAATATATGCTTGATCTTACAAACTTTATTTTATCAGGGAAATAACTTCAGACGACGATTTAGTGTAGAAAATTAGGATAAACAAATAATATTCCAAATTACATATATCGGTTGCTGATATCCAAAGCTTTCAGAATGACATATGGCCTTGTCATTTCAAATTACAATTATAAATAAAATAAATCTAGGTATCAGATATAGATCTTCCAAGCGTGTTAAACAATATTCTCGTACAAATTTTTAATTCCAAAACATTAAGCAACGTTAGTTTTGTATGACACAATTTTGTATATATAAAAATAATTCAACGAGAATATAATACTTTGATAACAAATAAAGTGAAATCATTGGCATTCCCATATATATAACGAGGGACATTGGAGTTTAAAAGGGTATATGTTACAATACTACAACAATGGAACTCCTGAATGTTACAAATCGTTTATTTATACCCCACTTTGCTGATACTTTACTTAAATCCCTCAAAGGCTATTTTAAGTTAGGCCCCGCTACCTATTTTAGTAACACTTGATTGATAAGCCGTTTTGAATAGAGTGTCCATGAGTAAGACGTAACTGTTTCAGGGATAGAGTTAATAATGTCTATTGGAAATACCGACTAGCTTAATAGAGCTGGCAAACAGAAAATAACATGGATAATGCAACACCAATTTGTGTGGTGGTTATGAATGTATAGAAAGACTTGTTCAGTAATTGAGTATCGATTATTGTATGAAATTACACTCAAACAGCTTCGTAAAGCGTGTTCCATATTTTACTCAGTAAGAGGAGCCTGAATACTGTACTGATAATCATTATTATGATATTAACTATAAATTCCCACGTTTCCCCAGTTACGTATACGTCCCGTGGAATAGGTGATCAGCCTATTGCCATACATCGGGCACAGATCCGGACTCCGAGTCACTACTAGAAATTCTAACGTGAAACGTGGGAGCGTACTACATTCCTCTGCCTACTCTATGATTACAGGCGTGATGTAACGTTTAATTTTAAGTTATATTTAATTTAATTTCGATAAAACAATACTTACAATAACGAAACAGAACATACTGCTCACATTTTCTCAATTATTTTTCCTATATTTATAACTAGAGCGTACCAGGTGCCTAATGTCTCTTTCCTTAGAGACCTGACGTGCTTCTTCTATATTCAATGCTCCCTTCACACACCACGAAGGCTTAACAGACTTCTGTCTTCCCTATCAGCGAGTCAGAACTGTTAGATCAAGACATCTAGGTGCTGGCCTCTCTCGGCATCTGCATCCTTAAACATTAGCACTGTAAACCTGTTTAGTCCTTTTCAACGTATTCTTTCTCAACACCTCCCGACAGCAATAATTACAATAAAAAATGTTTCAAATCTTAGTAAAAAAATTAACGAAATATATTTTCATTTATAGAGATGGTACTTCTCAATAAGGTCCAGGCTATTAGATAAAAAAGGCGAGTATTGGAACAATGCCTTGTAAGGATGATTGCTAAAACGTCCTTGTCTCATCACAGAGCATTTAAAGACCAGCACTTAAATTGTCATTTGGAGAAACATGTTTGCATTGGCGAGGAATTACACAACTTTCTACTTAAAAAGTCCTAAATTACTTTTAAGGAACTTTTTTGAGGTGCGCCACGATTTCATTATGCTTAACTTGAGCCGTAAGATCAGCTGGCCGTTTCGTTTCGACATTTTAAATACGTTTTAATGTAGCTTGAAACAAACTAAACTGTAGGTATATTAACGGGCATTATGCTGCCAGTCCCTTTTCTGCACTCTTGTTATAAGTAAATAGGTACTAACTTACTAGTAGCTTTATTAACATTTAATAATAATTTACTGATAATAATAATAAGCCTAATTTTAAAGTCCTCTTCATTACGCTTAACTTGAGCCGTAAGATCAGCTGGCCGTTTCGTTTCACCATTTTAATTACAAACTGAACTGTATATTACGGGCATTACGCTGCCAGTCCCTTTTCTGCACTCTTGTTATAAGTAAATACTAACTTACTAGTAGCTTTATTAACAATTAATAATAACTTACTGATCATAACAATAAGCCTATTTTTAAAGTCCTCTTCAAGGTTGGTTATGAAAACACAGAACAGACACGAAGAAATATTATGTGTATTTGTTTATGATTAGTATTCTACGTTCATAATTTTACGTTGGACACAGAGTTTAGACTTAAGACCAGGGCTCATTCGGTTGTGCGATAATCCCGCACACATAATATGCCACTGACATGCAGTTCCACCGTCACCACCAGAAGCATCTCGAATTAAGATCTATACACCACATGTATGCAAGTTACAATCAGAATTTCGGGTACAGTAATGGTATGTTACAATTATAACTCTAAATCATTAAAACCTTGATACCCATAAATACCAACATAAGTTTTTACTAGGGACTTGTTTTAAACAAAGCTGAGAAACTTTCAACTTTTGGAATCAACTTGGCTAATCGCAAATGTAAGAACTGATGCTTATTATGCGAGGTAGATCACTCATTTAGATAAGATTTTATTTAAAATAAATGCCCTAGTACTAGCCTCGGCGTACTTGCTGACTGGGTGGGAGGTAGGAACCTAAATGTACTAGCAAAGAAGCAACTGCATAAAAATATGTATTACTCCTGTTTGACAATTATTTTGAATAATCTCCTAAGTATTTACTGCACTATCCGCTAAGAAATTCCGAAATAAAAAAAAAACTGAAGTTATCGCTTTCATTCCAAATTTCAAAATTTACCTTTGGCCAGATACTTTTGAGATCCTAAGAAACTATACTGACTATTTTTAAAATTGAGTCCGTGTGTGTAAATCTTTCATACGTTTTGAAGGGATTGACGGATCGAATAGTGATTGACGGCATTATGTAGGGTTCTGTTATGTCCTTAAAGATCGTATAAATTTGAACCAATTCAGTTTGGTGGATATTGAAAAATCCCAAAAATAAATAGTCAAAAATATACATTTTTAAATAACATTTATGAGTTATAAAGATACATTTAAAAAACGAATGAGCTCTTACACAAAAAACTTCCTTGAACTCCACAAATTCTATCCAAATTGGTTTATTCCCTCAACAGATATCATTCTCGAAAAATTTCTAAAAATCTGGTTTTCTTCAGAAATAACTTTTAAATTATATGTACATTTGATCGTTTCTATACAGAAGGTCTTCTTCATCATTCCACTGTTGGAATAATGAAGAAGAATGAACAGATATCTTTCTCGAAAAATTTCTAAAAATCTGGTTTACTTTAGAAATAACTACAGAACTACAGTTTCTATACAGAAGGTCTTCTTATGCCCTGAAAAAAACTGCAACAAAAATATACCATGTTTAAAAAAATCGATTCATTCGCTTGAAGCAAGAACCGAGCGGGAAGTGTGTGTTAAAGTTCTTTTTTAATAAGAGTGCGTTAAAATATTTTTTTAATTTTCCTCTATTTAGCTCCATAACAAATTTGAACAAAACCGGTTAAGTTGTTTTGATTTGTAAGCCTAACAGATCATTTTTTGCATTAGTAACATTCTACCTGTATACTCGCAGCGTTGGGTTTGTTTTCAAACTAAAATCCCGAATGTCACCATAGTAAAATGACATTTTATTAAAAAACACACTTTAAATATGTTTCTGTTAGATGTAGGTACATTCTCTAAAATAATCCCGCAACGGCAGAGATATTTAACATATCAGAAGAGACATATGATATTTTTTGTTACGATCAAGGAAAACATCGTAGGCAAACTTGCACGCCTTGAAGTTTTTTATGTTCTCTGAGGCGTGTAAAGTCTGGCAGCCTACTGCCATTGTGGCAGACTATGGCCTAGTCCTTTGCATTCTGAGAGGGGATCCGCATCCAACAGTCCACCGATAAACGCGCTGATGATGATAATGATATGATAATATTTCAAACTTCTATCAGTATATAACCTACCTTTTACTTCTTAACCGGTATTTACCAGTGAAACACTAAAAATCGTTGATATTTACTGACATGTCTTGTTTAACACAAAAGATCTGATTACACTGCAAACACTGAACAAGCCTGTTGAAGCTAAATAAATTTAGTAATGATTGAATTACCTATTATCACGTGCACAACTTTAATAATGTCTTAGTAGCCGTTATAATAGTTTATAACAAAATAAATGAGTACATTTTATCTACGAAAATGAAGCTTATAATTATTCAAATAAATTATACACAGTTCATCACTATCATTATTATTATCATCAGCCTGACTCATTTCACTGCTGGACATAGGCTTTTGCTAATAAGCGCTATCACGCCCTGTCCCTAGCTTGCCGTATCCAACTTTTGTTTGGAGCCTTTCGTAAAACATCACTTCATATAGCCGGAGGGCGTCCTACACTACATTTGCCGAGCTGCGATCTCCACACCTGAACTCATTTACTTTATACTCGTTACAAGTATATTTGATTTAGGTACCAACAGAAATGATTATATTTTACGGTTTTATTTTCTGTAAGCGGAAGCCTAGCGTGCCAGACCATTGACGTAGCTCTTTTCATTCTGAGAAAAGACCCGTGTTTCACAGTGGAATGATAAAAGTTGATGATGATAGCTCATTTACGTACCCACATTGCAATGGAATGGGCTGCATTGATCATTTAATATCTAGTGACATAAATACTTATTTCTGATTTATATACCGTTTTATTATTAACTGAAATATGTTTTTAAAGCATTAAATAAAAGTTACTTACTAATTAAATAGGAGATTAAATGCCCATAAAAATACATATTGTACGATTTTTTTATTTAAGGTAAACTGAATGTCTGGATGAATTGGTTGTTATAAAATGTTTATATATTTGCATTAATAAGTAACATGACATTTTTATCATAAAAAGAAAATGAAATTATGAATAATTATATAATAAAATATTAAGGTTCCCGGCTTTTAACGTGATATAAGATTTATTTATTGGTAAAATTAATATCAACAATTATAATACTGAGATATGAAAAAATGGATATGAGCAAAGATTTCGATTCTTAAAAGTAATGAGGTATACTATGTTGTATACGTAAACTCACCTGAAAATTTAACAACAATAGAACAGATAGCTCACCACTGCATTTTTATAAAAAAGGAGATCTTTGTATAAATAAGTGCGATTGTCGCGACATTTACACACGAACTGACCTGTCAAATGAAATATAGGAAAGCCATGCGCCCGAGTAGCTTGTATTGCAATCTGCAACATGCATACTATCGTAATATAAACCTTAAACACTCCAAAATACAGTCCAAATTAGAGTGACCAAACAATACGAGCAAGGTCACGAAGTACGGCCCAGTTTGTGTAATGACAGATTTCCAGTTAAACTACTTGCACTTAAGACTTGCTCTGCATTTATCTTATTTAGAAAAATATTGTTTTACTCATTTAATGATACTTCGAAGATTCAAATTTTTTGCTATTTAATCCTACAGCATATCAACATGAAACATAAAGATCTAAACGGTCTTGTTTTTGCAGTCAACCTTAAAGGAATCACCCCCTCCCCTTTTATTTAAAAAAAGATTTACCCAACAGACATTGTTATAACAGAGACAGGCCCAGCACAAATATAAGATATGTCCCAGTTGCATTGAGGTAATCACAATGTTTCATCTTATTAGCAATATTTAATATTGTACAGCTATAGTATATGGTTATAACTGAATATTTAAGTTCTGCTATTGCAATTACACAATCCATCTACATTATAACAAATCGTCCTTATCCGGTAGATCTCCCAATTGGCAGAACGAAAGGTTTGGTTCCACGTTTCTTATCCAGACGGCCAAGAAGTGGAACACTCTGCCAGCATGTCTTTCCGGACACGTATAATCTAAGACTCTTCAAAGCATATATATACACACACACACACTTTTACTTTACTTTTACTCAACATGAAATGGTTTGCAAATCTGTTTGTACCATATTTAACAGAGAAATATATTTTCTAACATAATCCAGACACATGTGTACGGGACTTAAACGGACAATTGTGTAAATATAGATACTTAATAGTGCCGTTCGTAATATTTAATTACAGTCAAACGAATCGTTAAAGTAATTGGTAAAATTTAAAAAGAAAAATAATTTGAACCTTGACCTTTTTAGCTAATTCTTGTAATTTAACATTTTCGTTCCGTCTATATTAATGACTTAGTGGCGTAACGACTTAAATGATAATAAATTGTAGGTAAACGACGGTACTGCTGGTTATAAATGATACTATTACCGACACCAAGTTTATTGCATTACTTCAGGCCTTTTGCATAGCTTGTTATCCTCCAACCTCCTATACGAGTTAGTATACAATATAAAACCAGCGTGTGAGTATTAAGAGAGCGATGACATGAGAATCTATACAGTTCTTAACAATTATGAAGATAACGTAACATCACGGCTGTAATCCTCGAAGAGGAAGGCAGAGGATTGTAGTACACTCTCATGTTTCACCAGTGACTTTTACGTCTCACTCTGGAATAGGTGGTGAGCCTATTGCCACGTGCCGGGCACAAACTCTGCCTACGAACCACTACTAAAGATTTCAAGACAGAAAAATTCCAATAATAGGTACCCAACCCGGGCATCGACCCCAGGACCTCTCGATCACTAGTCGCGCTTGCAAAATATAAAGTGCATCGCACAATTATGAAGGTGTTATGTTAAATTTTTATAAAGATGTGACGAAGAATACAAATTCAAATGACTACTTGTGAAGTTGTAGATGCGAGTTCCACACGAAACAATAAATATTCCTGTCATGTGCATGGACTCTCTTTCCGTGACAGGATGGACAATTATCTTCATAAGAAACCTTCTTATTAAGGTATATAAATTTATAATTATCAACTCCCTCATTTGGGTCCAGGCGTCCTTTTAGGTTGTAAATTATTATTAGTACTACAAAGATTCTGCATAGGAAACCAGTGGATCTGCCTTACAGATTCTAAAAACTCAATCTGAAGTCTTATTAAACGTTTTATTAAATATATATATATATATATATATATATATATAGTCTTCCAAGTTTATTTTGGCGTAATAATCATTTAATCGTGAAAGTTTAGAAAGATATGTACACATCTACTGTACGAGACGCTGACCAGTTTAATATTAAAAACAACCAATAACATTCTTTCAGCAAAAAATTTAAAATATGCCTGATTATAAAATAATTCGTATGTAACAGTAATTTAAATTTCAAAATCATATAGAAGCGAAAAGCGACATACTCGTACACCTGTCTGCTATTTACCAAAAATATTAACCTCCTGCGAAGTATTGAAATAAGTGACAGCATGAACTCTCGGCTTATCTGAAACAAGATACAAGAATTTTGAGTACATTATTTTTTCAGATTATTAGCTGCAAGGTATAAACACATTGCATAATATACGTCCTATGTTTTTTTTCCTCTCATCTTAGGTATTACTAATACATATATTCGTAACTCCGAAGCGGTTTCAGGATGCAAACTTAACTTAACGTTGGTCCCGTGCTTAATTCTGAACTCGAAATGTACCCCCAAAAATTTTTAACTCATCCAGTTCATACAATTAGTTACAACCAGCCTCTCATTCCGGCTTCAGAGCAAAATCTCATTTAAAACGTCAATCATGGTTAAAATAGTTAGGCATCTCCTGGCCAAAGTTACAAGGTTGTTTTTAAGAGTCACCAACTAACTGCATTGACTGTTTCCTTAAAAATTTCCAGCAAGGTTAAAATTTTCAAATCGATCGCGGATTACTACTGTCAATATTTTGTTTAACAAATATATATAATAAATATGTATGACAAATATGATACAGACATAATCTTTTCTCCATTCACTTGGAAAATGTGATCGTACACAAATTCCCAGTATCAATTGTAACTGATTAAGCAATCGTTTATCTAACAACATCGCCTTGAAACAAGTGGTTTCATTTCGTCACTCTCTAAGTCGTCACAATAAAATAAAAACAGATTGCGAAGCGATTTTCTTCTATACTACTTTCATACATTAATGTAATCATATAGAGTTGCTATTTTGAAGGGGGTTGTAGGAGCTCTCTACGTGATATTTAGAATATTATATTAAATAAAAGGCAGACTAGACATAAATAGGATTTTATTTATAAAATTACAATTAACGTCCAACATAAATTTAATATAAGTAATTTTAATTTTTAATAAATTTAACAATGTATCATAATTGAGTTATACATGTATTTGGTTCAATGGCGTTTTATGACTGCATGTATAGTAACTAAGTAAGTACTATAAACCTCAGTGGTTTTTTAAATGCTACGTTAAAATAATGTTTGTAATTATTGTGTATATGTTAATAAATGAAAAAAAAAAAAAAAATAAAAAATAAAACGGAGAATACGGGGATGCAAGTAGCGTAGTAGTAATGAAAATCTGTAACTTTATATAGACAGTTTGTTGATGGTACATATTGTTATCAAATAATTAAAAACATTTTTTTTTAATTATAAACATGTGCCAAAGAATTTTAAATGACTAAGATCTTCTATAGAAAACTATACTAAGTAGAATATGAAAGAAAAATATTAAAAAAATACTTATAAATACTTGTATTCTTTATTATTGTTATAAATTTATATCAGGTGCGTTACAAAGAAGGCAGAGGGCACCGAGTGCCAAAAATACCTTGCTTGCCTTATATATTCTTACAGAGCTGATGTACTTTTTCTACGGTCATCACTCTTTTCATACACGCACGCCGCTTGGTGACTTCTCACTCGTATATCATTAACATCAAAAATTCACTTTTTTAATTAGCCACCACGGCATGAAGGTTACGGCGCTACGAACATCGTTATATTAAAGATACGACCAAAGTACGGATTTTGAGTTTAGCGGCCATATTTTTTTATTAAACGTCATCATAAAAAATATCACGCTTGTGTTTTCCCGTAGAGGAAGGCAGAGGATTGTAGTACACTCCCACAATTCGCCTGCGATGTTATACTTTCCATCATGCAATAGGAAGAACGCCTATTGTCAGACACCGGGCACAAATCCAGATTTCCTGCTACTACTAGGAATTTCAAGTTAGAAAACACTGCAGTACCCGACCTGGAGATTGGACCCAAGTCCTCTGAATTAGCAGTCGTGCCCGCATATATTCAACCAACGACGCAGCCAATATTTCTTTTACATTCAGTCCGTACAGCAAAATTCAATACTGCACAAACTTTATAACGGTATTGTTTTTTTAAGGAACAGCTATGGAGGATAGGAATGTTATGAGTATGATCAATCTGGTAAATGAAACTGAAGGATCGAAATCTGAAAACATTTTCTGAGGAGGGAGTGCAACAATTTCTAAAAAAAGATCGTAGGTCCAAAAAAATTGTACGCGCCGATTCCAGAAAATGGGCTATTTCCTAATAATAGTTATTGGTAGATACCGAGTATAGTATTAAAGTAATAGCTGATACCCGCGACTTCGTTTGCGTTGTTTATTATATTAAAAATATATTTGATGTACAGAAAAGAAAACAAAACAGATTGAAGGCAAAAATATACCTCGCTAATCTTAAAAAATCGCTAAAAATTAAAATTTCTTTACACTATAATTACTTTACAATAAATTGAGATATCGTAATTATTTTTTTAATATTAGGACCAACTGCTAAGAAGTATAGTTAAGAAATCTTAATTTTGAATCTAGCCAGTAGTAGCCACAACGGCAGAGCTCTATTGTTTCATTTGTATAGATAAAAATGCACTGAGCATATTATATTTATACAATAAGATTACAAGTACGAGTCTATTGACGTTAGCTACTATATCATCGATAGTTTCCTTATCGGTTTATGATCCAAAATCGAGTGCTTAATATACTTATCTACAGTTCCGTAAACATACATGTCCAAAACATAAACATATATGTTTAAGATAACTAATTATTAATATACCTACTGTTATAAACATATTTTGACTCTTCACTAAATCTTCTTACGATTTTACTTCCGTTTTATTTCAAAATCTGATATAAAAAGGCTGATAGCAGACGGTGACGACATAAATCTACAATCCAATACAATATGGATTCGAGTAAGACTCGAGCTGATGTTGATTAAATTAGAACTTAAGATTCGTTTTGCGCCAACCCTAAATCAATCAAAATAGCTTACAAAACTTTGCCATCCCTAAATAAATAACAGCTTAGAAGTATACCACGCCAGTCCTAAATAAGTTAGAACAATTTAAAAAGAGAACAGCTCACACCTGTCTATACGAAGGAAACGGCTAGAATGTTCTCTTTTACTGAGTGACGCCAGACGCTGGACACAAATGTTGTACATAAAACTTATAAGTGTATAGCACATCGTTAGTGTTAATTAACGACCAAAACGAATGTCGAGTCATTAGAGGGATATACTGACACAAAATGTTTACATAACGGATTTTAATTCTACACCATGGAATAATATCCAGGCCTAGTTCAGTAGAATAGAAGTCCCATAATGTGACGAATGTCCTCATCTACAGATCTCACGTAATTGTTCAAATAAAGTTTGTGTTGAACTGTTCGAAGAACACATTGTCGTATTGTTGTCCGTCTTGCGCTGATAAACAGACGGTTTTATCACTGAACAAATATGGATTAGTCAAAAAGCAACAGTCATTATCGACTATAAAGATTATATCTGCAACCCAACCCATATAAATATATATGTATGTATCTGATATAACATTGAAGGAAAATGTATTAAACTACAGTTTTGTGATGTATGAAGTGACATATTCTATGTATGGTTGAAGGATAATTATAACATATTTATTACCAAAAAAATTATAAGGAATGTTTACAACGCCCCAAAAAAATACGAGGATATTATTAGTTGATGGGCAACCGGAGTTGGTCAGTTTTACCTGACGCAATGTCATAATTCCATGCCGCGGTATTTTTCAGCCTCGTCCTACTGTCCGTGATGAACAAAGATAGATTATCTTAAATCCAAAAGACGGCCTTTTCAAAAATATGTTTTTACACCTCTTCATATGGAAGCATCGACGTCGATTGAACCTTTCGAACCTTCTCCTGTTTCAAGAACAGAGCCACTAAGTGTTATATTAACTGTTACAAAGTTCTATTTTACAGTGTGCTGTTCTCTTAGGAGTGTGAAGTATGTGCCTGCATTTGAGAGGCGTAGCGGCTTGTGGTAGTGCGCTTGCCAATCGGAGAGGACATTCACGTCTAACAGCGAAACGAAAAAAGGGTTGAGGGCGATGATGATGAGGAAATACATATTAAAATAAATCATTGCCTGTGAACGATTTCGAAAGGAGAGGAGGTGCAGAAGAATTATTAATACACTTATCCACATGTAAAGAATCGTGTTATTTAATGTCGTAGCTACACCTTAAGTCTTTTATAGGCGACATGACAGAAGCTTGCCCTTTATTTTTTTGCCCCAAAAGTAGGCTTTATTATCTTAATTACATATTATCATTAACATGGAGTATACATAGATACTCATACTCATCACACAAATATTTGTTCTGAGTGGGAATCGAATTTACGACCCTTGGCTCCACAGTCAGGGACACTAATAACT
>DWED01000161.1:0-13672 GCA_018245795.1 Protelbella ruficauda | reverse complement strand
CTGTTGACCACGCCGTCCGACCGCAGCGCAAGTGCTCTGGAGCCTACCGCGCGCTCGGATGAGCTGCCTCCAATCACTAGCCCTTGAGATACCGCCATCAGTATTTCTAGGCGAAAAAGAAACTTAATAAATTTGACTCGACACAGTCATATCGAATTATTTTTATTTCGGAAGGACTCTTTAGTAAGTAACATCGACCCTCTATAGTCAATCAAGAAGGCCTAAAATGAGTTCGCAAGCACACACAACAATAAGTAATAGCTCAAAGACAAGATCTTTTTAGTATAATCTTAAAAGTCCTAATTTATGTTACGCGAAAAACGTTTACTTTAAGAGAATTCGCACCTTTAAAAATAACAGCACTTGACACAAATGCCTATCCGAATTTATTGATTATGGAGACAATAACATTGAAGTAGCGGGGAGAAAGTGATCCCAAAATCATTTACGAATTTTACCTATTTTTATATGTACTTATCGATTGTAAGTTTAAAAGTAATTCCTGAGTATTTGCATAACATATGACGCAATATTTTTCTGTAATGACAGACACCTAATTTTTTGAGAATAATATCTACTGTATATTATTTTTTGAGATACTTACTACTAAACCATTGTACCTAAATTCTATTTTTTGAGAATAGTAGCCACATTCTTACCACTACCTAAGCAGAAACAAATTGTATATAGTGTGTTTATACACGCATGGAATCATTTGGGAGGTAGATAAAAGTTAGGTACACTTTCGTTCGATATCCTGTTGAGACAAGCTAACGATGTCGAATCTCTTGAATCTAAAAGTCTTCGACTTACCATCGTTATTTCTGTAATAGGGTTTAGGCGGCCATAAAACTAATTAGATAAACCCGAATTTTTGAAACAAAACAGAAATAAAGATTTTATTTCTTGGTACTTAAGTTCAATGTTTACATTTTATTTATTTCTATTCATAGTAGTGTGAATGTACTCATTCAGATAGTCATATAGTATACCGCGTTAGCTGTTAACAAACTTCATACAAGTGCTAAAAATGCTGTTCGATGGTTTTTTAATAAAAATAATAAAAAAATAATAAAAAGATCTAATTATTAAAATGTAGCACACTTCCGCTGCGGAACTCGAGCGGCAAAACCGCGATAGAGTTACGCCTTGTGTTGTAAGTTCTATGGGGAGCGAAACAGAAATTCGATACATTTCGCTTCTATTTCGCTGTCCATAAAACTTAAAACACAAGACGAAACATGAACTATCGCGGTTCGCCGCTTAGTTTCGCAACAGAGATGTGCTACAGGCATAAAAACAATGAGTGTTATTCTGCCGTCATAAGAAGAAAGGCCGTAACTAATACCATACTGTAAGCTATACCTACTTATAAAATAGCTTGTTGGAATATGAAAAAACTTTCTTGTTACGACGGCAAAGTTAATAGTTCTAGCCTTTTGGGTCAGACCTAGGGGGCGTCAGGGTTTCATTGCACACGGGCGCTACACGAGCTAGCGCCGCCACTGACACCGCACTGATAACTTGCATAAGTTGTGGCTATATAGATACATAAATCATATGTAAATACGAACTAAAGTTTTTTATCTTACATAATCATCAACATCATCAGCCTATTTCAGTCCACTGCTGGACATAGGCTTTCCCAATCTGCGCCATTGCGCCCTGTCCTTAGCTTGTCGCAACCAGCTTCTGCTTGTAGCCTTTAGCACATCGTCGTTCCACCTGGCCAGATTGCGATCTGCGATCTGCAGATGTTATCATTATTTTGATGCTATTATTCAGCAGATGATATCTATATATTTTTTGCGAATTATAGTTATTGATCCCATAGCTAATTATCACAACACCTACATCATGGTGGGACGTAAAACCTAACTAGTGAAACGTGGGAATACACTACACTTTTCTGCCTACCTCTTCGGGGATTACAGGCGTGATATCACTTTTTTTAATTTTACGACTAGAAATGTATAAGCCAAAGTGTGAATATTAAAATTAATTAGTTAATGTTTTCGTTTTTGTATTAAAGAAGAATGAAGAACAAACAGTGATAAAAGTACATTGACCTTGGTTAAGAGATAAATATGAGACTGGGCACGGGTATATACAAAATTCATAAAATAATATATTTTTGGATAATCTAATTATACCCGATTATACATGGAAATAGGATGTATAGCTTGGTTTCATTAAAACTGGGACCTAGCCAAAACAATATAGCTGTACCTATCGAATGACAGATTACAGAGGCACACGATTTTAATTCAGTTCTTTGTCACGATATTTGATTTCATTTTTTTCGTTGCAATTTTTCTAAGGCAATATTTGTAGAATATTTCCGGTATAATACAACAAAAGGATTATTCAAAGCATAGACGTTATACAAATGACACATCCCTTTACTGATTCTCACTATTAATAAAATTGCATCAGATTACAGACAATCTATGCTCACAAGCGCATCGATCAAAAAAATAGTTCCCTAACATGCTTAATGAATTAGTTGTTCATAAAAAATGTATCCAGTGAGCAAAATATAAGAGGTTCAAATAAAATACGGCAAGCACAGTCATTAGCTGTGACCGTCAATATCTGATACCAACAGTCACGTGACAAATAAAAGTAAAGCATAATTGTAATATTAAAAACTAAATGTAATGATATTATTATTCGATATCATAGAAAATTCGATACGTATCATGTAAAAATGTTCTTCCAAAAATATTAAGTTAAGTTATTTAAATTTAACTTTCTATTAAATAGTATTATCGGAACGCGATTGACATGACAAGTCAAAAATCAATCTCCTCTGTCTTCCAGAGGGCGCTTTTAATCGCTCGGCCACGTAAGTCAGGGTCGTATTTTTCATCATTATATTAGTTTCTTACGTTGTTTTTGCATTCCGTGATAATATGTGAGAATGGTATAAAAATATAAACGATAACATATAGTTTTGTGTGCCCCCAGTTCATCCCGCAAGCGGTAAGTCGTTGCGTGCCTACGTCCTTCCGTCAATCTTAGTGAATTAGCATTAATTAAACATCCTAGTCGATATCAGTATTATTATCACAATACAAACAATGTTAGAGACCGTCTGGCTTGACAGTGATTGCGGTATATGACTGCAATAACACCAAATTTACCATTTCCAGATTGTCAAGCCATGTCAAACTTACAACCAAACCCATGCAACAATGTCCACGGACAGCATCAAAACGCGAATCCCGGGCCTCAATATCAATACGGGCAAGTGCCGTCTAACAACCCGCCTACAGGACTAAAGCAAGATGCCAATTCAAACAGTCCCATGCAATTTGGAGGTTACAATGCAGGAGTTCTGGGCAATCACTTCAACCAAAGCGCGAGCAGCTCACCTGCTTTTAATCATCCTGGGATGCCTCCACCGCCTACAAGTTTACAACCTTCACCAGTTCACCCACCTATGAAAGCCCCTTTGCCCAACCCTAATCAAATTCTCACACAAAACATTCCTCAAAGCTCAGCTACATTTCAAACTATACCACCTAACATTACTTCATCTCCATCAGTATACCCTCCTGGCTATCAGCAACGGCAAATAAATGATAATGCTCCACCACTCATTCCTTCTAGTCAATACAATCAACTGGTTAATGGACCACTGCCTCCCATGTCAACTCCTGGTTCTTCTGCAATCAATTAATATCCAACATCTTCAAGTGCATTGAATCCTATTCTACTGGCTAATAAACCAACAATAGCTGGTCCAAGTGTAATGAGTCCTCCCTTTAATCAGAGACCTCTCCCTCCAACATCTATGCCTCCTGGATCTGTGACAAATCAACTTCATAGTGGCCCCAATGCTCCTCCAACTAGCCAATTCGGAAACAATCCTTTAATACCTCCTACAAGTGGGAGTTTAGGGTTTGGGCTTAATTTGGGTCCTCCAACATCTGGTCCACCATTGGGACCACCTAGAGTTTTGAATGGCCCTACAAGTAATATGCCAGGCCCACCAATTGGTCCACCTGTTTCTGGACCTGCAATGGGACCACCCAAAGGTACTGTTCGAAGCCTACCTTCTGGCCCACCTATAAGCCAGGGATATAAACAGCAAACTAATGGACCACCACCACAGCAAATGCCCTCTGGCTTTGCACCTACCTCAATGGCACCGCCAATTCTACAAAGTCCACCAATGATGCAACAAGGATCCACTCAGCAAAGTTTACCACCTATGAGCCAATCATCTATGCCTCCCATGGGCCAGCCGGCTATGCCTCCTGGGCCTCCTAGTGGAGTTAGTGGGCAAAATACAACAATGCAGAATAGATATCCACCAATGCCACAACAAAATTATGTGAATCAACCTCCAGCACCACCACCAGGCTTCGGGAAGCAATATCCCCAACAGTATGGTACTCAGGCATTAACACAGCAAATGGGTCAATTAAGTGTGACAAAACAAGGGTTTGACCAGCTATGGGGGCATCATATGGTAGATCTAATGCAGTGCAAGCAGATTTTGCCAGAGTACCCGGAAGATCCACCAGAAATCAGGCTTGGCCCCCAATTTGCCGATACTCCAAACTGCAGTTCTGAGTAAGTATAATAAATTTATTATGACTTCATAATTAAAATGTTTACAGTATTAATAACATTTGCTATAGTTAGTTCACCCTTTGTTCTCATTTTTTTATGTCATTAAAACTAACCACTCTTAGGATTTAATAAAATGGTTAAGTGGTTTAATCATGAAAAGACCAAAAAATATATCATTTTCTAACTGATGCAGTAAGAAAATTTGACTTGAAATCTGTCATAGAATTTGAGGGTGGTTGAAAAACTTCTGATACATCAGTAGGTTATTTCTTTAATATATACAGATAAATGTGGCTTATAAAACTGCAAACATCAAAAGTACCTTGCTCCCTCACCTCCCTTCGTAGTAATTTTGAGTGTGAGTCAAAAACTTTTTAATTTAACATTTATGAATATATATATTTTTAAATATATTCCTTTTTTGAAAGTAAGGTAGCCATAAAAAAATCAGTTGAACTTGTCAAAGACTGACACCACATAGTATCCAACAATCCTATACTTTTTCAATACTAGGATATATGTATATGTACTTGTTAGCCATGAACATTGTAATATTACCTTGTATGAACTACAATTACCTTTGCAGATTACTTTGTTCTTGATGTCAAGTTCACTTCCTTTGCCCATTACCATTTTTGGACAATTATGTTTTCAATTTTTAATATGACTATTCGATTATTGTTATAATCCAGTTTAAATGCTACTCATGACATGATCATCTTATGTTAGTAGTGAAGTGTTTGCTGTGTCAGTGAAGCAATTGTAACATAAAGCAACCAAATATTGTTCTCACAGTTATTTATTTGCTCATTAGATGTAAATTGAGTGGAGTGTAGTTAACAATGGATCAAAACACATCATGCCAAACATAAAATAAGGTATTTTATACTTTTCTTCTGCAAAATTTTTGAAGGAATTTGATAAGACCCTCTGAATTAACTGTATTGTCCACAGATTTAAAGTTTTCAGGTACAATTGTTAAATAATTTCACAATCAATTGGATATTAGATCAACAAACAGGGGTGTTAGAAAATTTAAAAAATTAATAATTAAATACGAGATGTTGAATGCCCCTTTTGATGATGGTGGGTGGTTACCCTATATGTCGAGTTGGGACTTGTACATTTGATTCTCACCTAGGAACTATTCTCCTCTCAGGCTCCCATCCAGGCTCTTATGCAGGGGCAATTAAAAACATTTATTGATTTAATTTTTATATGTTTTTTACCAAGTAAAATAATAAGTCATACACACTTCAGTATTAATATAATAGAAATCTAGATGATACAGTTATGTATTCTTGTATATAGTACTAAAATTGTGCTTGGTTTAATTGTGTTACTATTAATGAAGACGAATAATAAACAAAGAATTTAACTATACAGTTAAATTATATTTATAAATTAAACATACATAATATGCCACAGTCTTAATAAATTAAAGCCATACAATTTTACGATCCAATAACGTCATAATTTATTTGCACAAGTGTCCCATCATTTAACTAGAGTGTAAGACCTGAATCATTAGACAATTGTTATCAGATAATATTTACAGTTTTAATGTTGAAGAACTTTTCAAGTGGTCAGAATAACATTGAGAAGCTCAACAGCACTTATAATGTAAATAATAAAAATGATTATGCAAAATATATGACGTTATTCATGATCAAATCCTGAAAGCCTAGCTAATGTTAGTAGCCCAATATACTATGAGCATAATATGATGTTTATAAATAAGTCTGTTGAGTCAGCTATTACATGGAAAACTCAAGTTGAAATCGATTCATCAACTTGGAATCTCAAATATCACATTAGATTTTACCCATTTTTTGTTGGGACAGTTAAAATGGGAATTACTCAAGCAGTTTTTAAATGAAAAAGTTAACTTTTATTCTAAAATAATTCTGATGGCCTTACAAACTAAAATTAGTACAAATTTATATTTTTAATAAATGTTAAAATTTATTCAGAATTTATTTAAATTTCTCTGAATACGCTTTTTTTTTAATGAGGTCAGAAACTCTTTTGGGACAAGGTGAAGGTCCAATGACTTGTGCTTTCGCAATCTTCGCCATAGATATTCCTATAGACGCTCGAATTTATACTGTCGCGACTGTCATTGGTGCGACCATAGAGTATAAAATAATTAGAACTGTCATACTTGGCAAAAGTAGTTAAGTAATCGATGTTATTAAATGTGTTATTTAATGGATGCTTTATTTTAAAATTTTAAAGAGAATTATTGATACCGAAAATGTATAGTTTTTAAACATTGATTAGTAGTACTATTATCGGACTATATTAGAGTACCAAAATACTTAAATCTGATGTAAATTTTTCCACGTTGTTTGAATGTTAAATTGGCATGACCATAAAGTAAATATTATTTTCCTTAGTTTTCTCTAAATGACTGTTGTTTTGGGATCATTGATATATTCTAAGTATATGTATATTTACTTAACTCACGTTATGGTCCAAATCTTGTATACGTGTGATAAGAAACCTCGTATTGATTAGATCTTGAGATTGGTTTGAAAAGAAATCGTATTTTTGCTTTTATCGTACATCCATTCTATTCAGTAAATGTGTACAACTGTGTCATATTGTACGTTTGTAATACACATATATACACATTATGTTATTCGAAATAGCTTCAAACCTATTATTGTAATCGACTACAAACGAGATTATCCAAATCTTATTCTTAAAAACCAACTAAGAAGTCACCTTCCAATGTGTTCCTATGAGGCAATAAATGTCCTTAATCTTATATTGAATGCTTGTCTACGTTAACACACGTACGTATGTAAATTTAACCTCGTCACTAACAACCGTCTGGACCGTCAGTTGATGGATTTGTCAGTTAGTCCAGACAGCTAGTTTTATACGACGGTATATCTCTCTGAGGTTTATTGGAGCCTCTACACTCTACGTCTATTTTTTTACTATATCACACCATCGGTATGCCACCTACACTTTGTGTGATTTTACAGGAGAGCCATTTTGAATTATTTTCTACATTCAGTGCCGTATAATTCTGCATTGACATTATTATTTTTTTTATGAAGTAAAACCTATATTTTCTAGGTTCTTTGTATATCATTTACAGGAGTTAAATGTCATCTTAAAAGTTATGACATTTATGCCCTTGTCCTGCCGAAGGTGGGATATGTATAATTAAAGTAAATCATATTAAGAATATTTTATCCAAACATTTAAAAATAAACTCTTGAGTCTCTATGAAGCGTCTAACCATGGCTTAACGTAATGTAATCGGACAAATAAGAGGCCTTATATAGTATTTAACGAAAAAATACAATTACTAAAAATGTTGAATTTTGCCATACATCAGTTTGTGTTTCCAATTTAAATCACCATAATAATAATATGTTTTATATAAACCTCTTACCAAACAATAGTACTTCATTTTAAATTATTTTAACCAGGCGAATGTAGACACGAAATGAGCCCCTACTTTCACTCGTTATCTGTGTAATGAGTTCTTTGCTTAGAAATGATTGTTTATCCCCAATTGATATGTACTTTAAATATGTACTTAGCACTATACGAAAGGAGTGAAAGTAAGTATACATTGCTTTATATAGGCGTATTTCAGTGCTCCAATTCCGGTGATCGAAAGATCGTGAGTTGATAAAATTTATATTTGTCAAACGTTCTATATAATGTTAAGTTTCTGTATTAATATTTATACTCCTCTGCCTACAGCTTTGGGGAAACACGGGCATGATGTTATAATACTTTCACGTAATATGATTACTTTTAAATTTATTTAATTATAATGTTGACTTAATTGCAGTGGTCTTTTTGATTTATTTTTGTCTAAACGGCTATTGTTTTTAAAATTACTATTTTTATTAACATAATTATACATGTGCTGCAACCGGCGTGACCTCATAAAGAAGTTTCTCGTATAGGTATGAAACTATCCGTCTATCATGAAAAACATAAGTGAGCTAAGCTAGTACTTATATAATATTGTTTAAAAACACTCATGAGACAGTTAATAGTAAAATATTTTTTATAAAGTCAGGAGTACTGCTTTTATTCTTTTAACGGTTTCTTAGATGATTATTTTTGAGTTAAATACGACGAATTAGACGGGCTACGTAAGTCAAAGTGTAATAGTAAGGAGTAAAAATGAAGGACTTAACATTTTTTATTTATTTGGTCATATACTATAAATCTCAAATATTACGAATCACATAAATTATGAATAGTGATGTAGTCTAGATTAAATAGAAACTAACATTTTACAATTTACATTGGAATATTCCGAGACGTGTATCAAGCAAGCACGCCCGCTCTACGAGTCTGTGAATATTTTATAACGTAGAAACTGTAATAACCCCTTAACGTCTCACTTATACAGTACAGAGTGCTTAAACTACTGAATTGTAACTAATCTCCACGTGTATTTAATCCCCACCCCTTTAACGACCTTCGAGGTGTGGTTGCCATTAAAATATTAATTCACATTAGTCATTTCTAAACTTTAATTACTCTCACTGCGCAAATGCACGACGAATTAGCCCAAATGTGTATACAGTACCAATATTTGAAGGAATAATTTTATAATTAATTATTCAATAAAGCGAATAATTACAATAATTGTGAGTAATTATAATTACTATAGATTAAATAAATGTCACCATTTATTGTCGTGTCGTTCAGTGTTGCGTGTCAGTTTTAATTGTTCGTAGATCTTTAAATATTTGTCAGTCATTTCTAATTGTTTATACGCTTCGTTTCATTAAATGCTTATATGGTTGGATTTGTGTATCTTAAACAAATTCAACACAAAATTGTCGGAATAAGTAGCTGTCTTGATAATCATGCTTCTTATCAACTACTCATACATTTTAATGACCATACATTTTTCAGTACAAAGTCCTCTAGTTTTTTAAGACTGCTCATATTCTCTATGTCGTTTCCAGAATATTCCGATGTACGATAAACCGCATACCGGAGACGAATTCGTTGCTGCAGAAGTCCAGGCTCCCCCTCGGTCTACTAATCCATCCGTTCAAGGATCTCAATGTGAGTATTATTATTATCATTATTATAGTTTTTTAATTTTAAATGTTAGACACTAAATTTGGATCTAAACGTTGTGGCTTTCTTAAATTTTTTAAACGTTTAGTTTATTATAATATGGATCGGTGTTTAAGTATGTTTTATTAGTTTCAATGTTGGATTCTAAATTTAAATCTAAACGCTGTGGAAATCTCACGTTTTTTTATGTTTAGTTGTAATATGGCTCGGTGTTTAACTCTTAAGCAAATATTAAGAACTTCGCAATATTCTTATCAGCGTATATATCAGTTTAGTACCAAGTAGTTATTCGTAATTTAACGCCTAACACACATATTTGTTAGTTCATTACTAAACTCTGTTTCTAACATATTCTATTGGTAGAAAGTCTTCGAAACGTTTTAGCTTATAAAGATATACACGTGTGATTTTTAGCAAGTGCTTTCTATTTAAGAGACGATATCTAAGTCTATGGACCTTAGTAACCATTTACTATCAGACTCTTTCTTGCTAGTTCGTTTTTAATTGTTTGTCGTATATAGTATAATTACATACATTGCATACATAAAATAAGAAGTTGTAATATTTGCCATTTAAGGCATTATAAGTATATCTTGGCACAAAAGTTATAATAGAGAGTAGAGCGGACCATAGAGTATAGAATATACAGATAAACAGTAAAGCGCAGCGTATACAGCGAACAAGGGTATAATGCTCTATATCGCTTAAAACCAGTTCAGGTCACGGTCAGACACGAGTCTCACCCTCCTAACCTTATTCATAATTGTTCAATAGCATTGCTTAAATTGTAATGCTCTGTCTCTTTCTGTCTTCTTGTTAAACCGCTAAGCGGGAACGAGACAAAAATAAGCAGCAATTGACAGCGTATGAATAAGTTTGTTATTGGTCACACTGATTCGACTTCCTAGAAGCGGTCCGAGATAAAAATAACAAAACGAAATTAAAATTGAACGGTTACTATTTTATCATTTATAACCATTAGTATGTATTTGGTATAGTTTTTGAAAAATATCAGCTTGACTATCGAAAAAATTGTTTATTACCGATCACTCGTCAACACACAGACTGCATTCAAAAAACACGCCCGCTGTAAAAATGCAATTTGGGTGCAGATTTTGTGCAATTGATATAATTGCCTTAAAACTGAAAAACGACTGCACGCCGTTGTCTCTGGAACTATATACTGACACTGCAAGCAGGCAGCGCAGTCGGTTTGCAGTTTCAATGCAGTTGTGACAACCGCACAAAATCAGTCCGTGTTCAGACACTGAACTGCCATCAAATTTAAGCTACTTGGCATTGTTAAAATCACACAAGTGTTATTGTGTTCGTGCACACTACGAGTGCACTGAGACGATAACGAAGTGCTTGGATCGACTCACAATACAGTTCGGTCATTGGCTTCGTAATGTGTATGTAGATAAGTGATTATATTGACGTTCAAAACAATTATTATCATAATAATGCACAAAGGACATTGTGACGTTATTGGCAATTATAAATAGGTTGAAAATATTTACGTGTGTTTTTTTTTCTTTGCTAATTTTAAATTTAGAGCGAAGCTAGGATCGGATTTTCTTGCGTTGATGTAAATTTAAGTTACGTACTAATTCATTTTGTTCCTTTGAAAAGTCGTTTTGAAATGTTAATACTGAGTTAAAATAACACTATAATGTTTGATGGTGTTGTCAACCTGTCAATCTTGGGTGGATGACGGAAATAAATTTTGATGTAACTATTCCGACAATAGACGTACTGAAGCTGATATTTTGATGATCTTAAAATAAGAAGAAATCGCCTGTGGTATATAAGGCCGAGAGTTTGACCTTAATTTGACCTAGAACGTATAAATAAATATGCAAAATTTCATAGGTTAAATAAGACTTAGAGTTTTTTTCAATTCAATTTGAATTCGTTGACTACCCGCGTTCTCTGTATTAATGTATTTGTTGCATATTGTATATTTCGTGTATATTGTATGTTCATGTCTCATTTTCCTCCATAAGTGTTTACGAATCCACTCCACTGTTATTGGATACAAGATAATATGACCACATTTTGAACTAATTATTGCATATTTGCGCTCATAAATCATAGAATAGTCTTAGAATAATAATTATGATATCAAACTTTCTGCATCGTTTTCTGAAAAATACGATTTTTTTTACATTTCAGTCTTCTCGCAAATGGACTATATGCTTTAACGATGTTTTTTTTTAACAAAATAAACTTCACAGATCTCTTTCCTCCTATGACTGAAGTCGAATATAGTCTTCAGGTCAGCTCGTCCATTTGAGTACGACGCATAAACATTCCTATATATTTATATAAACAATTATAAATAATTTATATTTGGAAACTATCACGTAAAAGAAATATAAAGTAATTGTGTATAAAAGCAGTGATTTTTTCCGCTAATATTACCTAATAGCAACGTTAAAAGTTAATTAGCAGCGTTAAAACTGTGCATTGAATTGAGAAATTAATTAAATTCTGATTTATTTCGTTAATATTATTCATTATCCTAATAAAATTAATGTTTATTATGATGAAAACGATATGAAAAATATACGTCGTTTCATACCATGCTTATCGTAAATCTCATACCAGAAATATAGAACTTATATATCTTTCTTGTTAGTACAATACATAGTCTGTCTTAGTGTATGTGAAAAAGTTAAATTAAACTAAAAATATAAGTAGTATATTTAATTTTGGTAGGTTTAATTTAATTATTTTACATACTTTAACATAAGAGACTTAAGCTGCTACATATTTTTGGTACTATATATCTCTCTATTTTGGTACTCTCTAGCTCACGAAATGTTCAATGGTAAAATAACAAGATCACCAGATAAATAAAAATTAATACCAGATAAATAAAAAATAATATAAGATAAATAAAAAATAATACAAGATAAATAAAAATTAATACCACATAAAAATAATACCAGACGAATAAAAAGAGTTTAATGAGAGATTAATGAGTGTTTTTTGTTGTATAATTTCAGCATTTACCAGTGATACAATGTTCGTCGATAGTGCGCTGCCGCTCGTGCCGCACCTACATCAACCCGTTCGTGTACTTCGTCGACGCCAAGAGGTGGAAATGCAACCTGTGCTACCGGGTCAACGAACGTTAGTATCTCATCATCATCATCGATCCTTTTATTGTTCCACTGTTGGACAATTCTGTTGGACTTTTTTGACGATTAGAAGTGTTCAGGTCAAGGGCGATTTCGCCGATTTGTTTACAACATAAACAAGTTTGATTATTCTCATTTACCTAGCCAAGTTGTTAAGTGACACAAGGTATAAAATAATAAGGTCTTATTTCAAATCAGGTCAATTATTATTGCTAAAACTGACAGACTTTTCTTGGAGAGAAACCTACATTAAAACGAATCTCTTTTTTCTTTTTAGTGCCAGAAGAATTCCAGTACGATCCGGTGAGCCAGTCGTACGGCGATCCCACGAGACGGCCGGAGATCAAATCGGCGACTATAGAGTTCATAGCTCCGGCCGAATACATGTTGCGACCGCCGCAGCCAGCCGTCTACTTGTTCCTGTTCGATGTGTCGCAAATAGCGAGAGAGTCTGGATATTTACAGGTTTGATTATACATATATTATTATGGGTTTATATACACTACCGTTCAAAAGTTTGGAATCGGTAGGGTAATTTGAAAAAAAACGGCAATAATATATGTAAGGTACGCTTTATTATACTTAAATCTAAATAAAACTTAGATTAACATGTAATTAAATATAACTATTTTTTTATAGTACAAAAAAGAACAAAAGTATGTATATCGTTTTCGTTAAATTTTGACGTCGTCAAAATGGCCTCCCTTATTCTTAATTACTTGTCCACAAATTTTACTCATTCTTTTAATTAATTAACTGAAGTATTCGCAGTTTAGTGAATTCCATTCGTCTGTAAATATTCCCACAATTGTCCTGAGCTCGTTGGACAACGGTTCTTCACTTTTCTATCAAGTTCATCCCATACT
>DWED01000160.1:0-13673 GCA_018245795.1 Protelbella ruficauda | reverse complement strand
CATACTCTCTATCCGAACTAGGAAGTGAGACCAATATACGTCAGTGCACTATTTTATAAATGTAAAATATATGTTTTAGGTTCAAGACATATCGATGTTATAGGTAATGTTAGGAATTAACGTACATATGTATCGTAGCGTATCGTAGCGTATGTATACGTAGCGAGCATTTGCCTAGGATTTTAAAGAAGCTATTAAAACATCAACAAAGAAATTTTCACCTTCTAATCTTAAATACGATTGTTCAGCCTGCTTTAAAGTGAAGTGTTAAGTCAGTTATAATTATTTCATTTCTTGTGCTCAATAAAGTGAATTTCGTAGTATACAACATACTTATCAGTGGTGTAGGCATCATCGTCATGCAGAATGTACTCGTCGTCTGTATCCGCAGCACCACCTTCGATAACCACACTGCCCTCCTTTTCTTCCACTGCTTGCTTTGTAAATGTAAAAAGAATATAAATTAATCTTTCATCTTCAATCAATCTTACTGCTTTCTATTTGGCACAATGTAACAAACAAAGAAATGTTGAATAATTAGCCAACATATACCATGTACTCTTTGTTACCGCTGTGAATTGAGTTTATATTGTTTATTATATGAATAATTTTATCAATTGTAAACGTAACTGTATCAGTTTTTAAATGTGATTATTAAAATTAATATTTCTCGGAATTGACATCGGGGTATTAAATTATTTTTATTGTAAACATAGTACTTACGCCTTCCTCCTTTTCGATATTAGTTAAGGATTCAGCATCAGCCAAGTTGTCCACAGCGATGGCCAAGAAGACGTTGAGGAGGATGTCTGTGCGATGTGTTGTTAAGGTAATCTCTATTGTATGATAATTGTGAAGTTTTTTACAAGCAAATGTTTTAAAGGATGTGTTACTCAGTCGTTCCTCTTAAATAACAGTCTCTAAGCTTTATCAAGGGTGTAATATTGTTTCATATCGTTAATAAATACCTTTTGTTTTGTTGGTTTTTAATTACTTTCTGTTCGATGTTCTGTTTCAATTCCGTCTGTTAATTAAGTCAATTTAATTTACATAAAAAAATCGCAGTACATCACGGGAACAGAATTCTCACGGCGAGAGAGACGGTTATTGTGTAATTATAAAAAGCCTTACTAAAAGCTATGAAGATATACACGTAACTGGAATCAGTTAGTCAAATAATAAATTTTTACTTACGCTCATCAAAACGGGCGGATAGCAGATATTTAAAGATAAATTGAAATATATTAAGGATACAATTGCCACAAATAAAGAGGATGATGAAGTAGATGCACGCGAGGATGCCGACGGAGCCGACGCCGCCATAGGCTTTGATGCCCTCGTACATTACAGCGTTCCAGTCTTCGCCCGTTAAGATCTAAAGGTATGAAAAAGATCCTTCTTAATTATAAAAAAACAAATTGAAGAATTTAAATCTAAAATTCTGGGAGTCCAATCCAGACATATTTTTCGAAAGGTATTATCTCATATAAGAATTACTATAATAGTTTTCTATATTGAAATAAATTTTAATTAACAGTTTTACCCGTTTCAAAACATTTTTAAGATGAATTTAAATATAGTACAGTCACAGATATTTTCAAACTAATTAAACAATGTCTATTGCATCGTGAGCCTTAAAGGTTTGGTAGCGATGACTTTCAAATCTTACCTGAAATACTGTCAACAACGCCTGCCAGAAACAGTCAAAGTTGTGTCTATCTTTTTCTTCCACGGGGTCATAGTTGAATTTACCACCAAACACCTGCATGCCGAGCAGCGCAAAGATCATTATGAAGAGAAACAGCAGTAAGAGTAGCGAAGCGATTGATTGAATAGAGTTCAGGAGGGAAGCCACCAGGTTGGATAGTGACCGCCAATATCTGGAACATAATAACGTTTTCATGAAATGATCATAAGTAAAGCAGTTATAAATATTTTTTTTTTATTAAGTGACTTTTCTTGAAAATTTCATATACTTATATCACAGCTATGTATTAAATATAATTTATTATTATAGAATCATATGAAAAGTCATATAATTTTCACTTTTTGATCAACACTTACTTGGTGACTTTGAAAACTCTGAGCAATCTGACACATCGCAAGACAGATATGCCCAGGGGTGGCATTACTTCTGTCTTTGTGAGCACCATTTCACTGATTGATCCCACCACCACGAAGCAGTCGAAGCGATTGAACAATGATACGAAGTAGCCCTAAAATGATAATGTAAATGAGAGTTTGGTCGCATGAAGAAAAATTAACAAGCAAGTTTGATTTTATTAGTTCATAAATTAAAAAAACAATTTTTTCAGATGTTGACCATATACAGATTTTTAGTACTGTATGCTAATACCATTTATTTAAATCCTAGTTATTCCTATAATGTGTGCATTTGGATGTAATAGTCAGGTCCGGCTACAAACACTTCTAGGATACAGTCCCCACTATTAAGTAGAGCTGAACCAAAGAACCCGCTTTCTTACGCATAACGTTAAACTTATACACAGTATGTACGAGTATTATAGATATATGTATACAAACCTGCAAACCCAAGCTGTACATCTTGACTAACATCTCTAGCGTGAACAGTGCTACGAAGAATGCGTTTCCATATTCCTGGAACAGATCTAGCCATTGTGGTTGTCTGAAACAAATTTCATGTCAAATATGTATTTTTAACTATATATTTTTAATTTTATTTAACCAAAAAAGGTCTTGAATAAATATTATACGTATTAGTAACCTCAGAAACAATTGAATTATTATCTTGGTTTACATGATTTGAAAATAGTATTGTCTTAACAAGAACACAACGCTCATTTGCGACTAGAGTGTAATATCTCAAACATTATCTTTCAGAAAACAGTTCAAAAAGTTTGAAATCATAATTATTCTATCACTGTTATAAAATTATATGACTTATAAACTATTTATTATATAATAATTTACTATTATAATAGTTATAAAATAATTATGATTTAAACCTTTCGGAATTGTTTCTGAAAACATTGTGTTTTTGAGATATTGCACTCTAGTCGCAAATGAGCGATAAATTGAAATATCTAAAGCCAGTTAAAGGCAAAGAAAACTTGAAAATCATTTTTAAATACAAAGATATGAATAAAAGATAATAAACTTACTGATAATGCTCGCTAGCTAAAACGACCGTATTAAGGAACACAAGTACGATAATTAGCCAGTAAAATGTCTGAGACTTCACCGCGCGGCGACACGCTCGTTTCATTCTGCGATTTACCTAAAATTGAAAATTTATTTGTTCGTTGATTTCAAAACAGCGTTACTCAACTGTTGATGACAGTAATTGACATACAAACTCACTGAATACTAGAAAGTTTAGATTATTTACGTAACTTAAAAATTTAACATCAGCTTCTAGGTAAGAGTTTGACAGAGTAACATTTTGAGTCCCTTATTGTTTACTCAATCAGGTTCAGATAACAGTTCTATAAATTACTAGTCTGATTTGACTTACAATTAAATCTGATGTATGATATAATTTCAATAATCATAATTAAACTTACTTTATCAAAATCTTGTTTCCACAGTTTGCCTATGGATTTTTTCTGCTCTACAGGCTCTATACCCAAGTGGTCCGTAGAATCATGCTCACTGGTATTTTGTCCTGTAAATATAAGTGCATACAAAACAAAACCAATAACAGATTGTAAATGAAGTATACATGTATTTCAATGTAGTTAAAGTACACTGGTGCGATTTAACTATATTATAATTCATTTTATATACTTCTGTATATTGACTTCCCTATTCTGTATTTATGAATTATTTTCTTTAGTTGAATATATACAATTCACTGATAGGTACATTACACATAATCTTAAAAAAAATATCGTTACCTAACATATTGGTCGTCCCTATTCCGTAGTCTATTCTCTTCTGATCAGCCGTGTCGTTTTGGTCAGCTAACGGTTCTAAATATTCCGCTTGTGTTATCCAATCTAAATATCCCTTTAGATCCTCTTCTAGCTGCTGTTTTTCTCTTAACTTCTGGAAGTCCCCTCGGTTTTTTGCCTTCTCTCGCTCTTTGGAGAACTCTCTGAAGAATGGATTCGTTATTAGGAGATAAAAGGTAAAACATGTTTATCGATTTTATAAATATTTTATATATGAAATAAACAAGAATTATATTTAAAGTAACAAAAACGAAACCCACCTTATTTTATAAATCAAGTAGACTATCAATTTCAGATAAGAGATATTTTACGTACTTTATTGTATATATAAAATTCAAAAATATAGTGAATAATACATTTTATAATACAGAATACATACCCAGATAACACACCGAGAATAAGGTTCATAACGAAAAAGGCACCGAGTATCACCATCGAGACAAAATATATCCATTCCCAACTGTTACCCATCGCATCTTGGATCTGCAACATTTAAAGTTTTATTTGTGAAGCTCAGTTAATGATATATGATAAACATATAAATTATATAGAAATAATTAAACAAAAAACTGACATTGTACATAACATCAGTCCATCCCTCAAGCGTGATACACTGGAAGACTGTGAGCATGGAAAGACCGAAGTTATCGAAATTGGTAATGCCGAAGTTGGGACCGATCCAGCCTTCTCGACACTCCATTTCATCGCCTAGCAGGGAACAGTTAAACCCATTGTCTATATCGCATGGATGCGGGGAGTCCATAATCTCATCTGGAAATTAATTTGGTTAATGTTAATTTTCAAAAGAATTGGAATATGGAGCTATCTCAAATTTCAGAAGTTTTACTCCTACAGTTACCCAAAGAAACTACCTGTGTACTTATTGTAGCAGCTTTTATGCATCTTCCCGGAGAAAAGTTCCAGACCTATAATAGCGTAGATGATAATGACGAAGATGACCAGCAGTGCGATGTGGAGTAAGGGCACCATCGCCTTTAGAATCGAGTTCAGGACTATTTGAAGACCTAGAAAGAAAGAGTAAATCCTCTCAAAACAGTGTATGTACACTTGTGAGAAAGTAGTAGGCGTAAACGTTTTCCGTATAGACATATTTGCTATAATATTTTTATGTTAAATAACTCTTTAATGAAATTTGATTTCATGAATAGCCTAAATAAATTTGTAAATCCCGTTTTATTACTGTTTTTGTACTTAACTAAAAAGGGGATACAGTTTAGGATAGTAAGGTACTCGTCATTTCTGAAGGGCACATAATATGAATACTCGTATTATTAACTATCCCTAACCCCTTTCAATTCATTAGACGATGTAAATCCAACCTGGAATTGATAGGACTATTCAATTTGACCAGGCTCATTATCTTCACTGTTCACTCAACCGCTATTACCAAGGTGTCCTTCATAAAGGAGACAATAGCGGTCCTATTATGTCCGAGACAATAAGCCCGCATAGATCCGACTTGCCGGATAAGCACGTTCCTCGCTAAGGAGTCATGTTCTAAGACACGGTGTCTTAAGATTATATTCCTGTATAACCTTAAGGTACAAAAATATTTTTACCTAATTAGTTTAACACATCAGTGTCAACCTTCTTGTGCATACCGTCATAAAGAAGAAACAAAGCTTAATTGATTAAATAAAAAAGGAGCGGAGGTGAATACGTAGACTGATCGCCTTACGAAAGACAACACTTCGATGAGATAAAAGAACTTTATGTCAGTCTCAACAACGAAGAAGAATCACTCTATATAGAGGATCCTGAACTTTGACAGTTGAAGAAAAGTGCAAAATAGTGCTTATGTTCCGTTAAGGGTCTTGAGAAACAAACACCATGGGATGTAGCCAGTCATAGAGCGGCATACATAATTTGTATCTCGAAAAAAAGTAACAGCTCAAGTATGCGGCAAGCAACATCCATGTTGTTTCTTTTCAAGGCGTCTAATTTTTATGCAAGAATACAAACCGTCGAAATAATGGGTCTAATGTACAAATACCACAAGTATATCATGCATACATAGGTACATGTATACGAGTATTGTATGCATGTCATAAAATTTGTGTTATATGTATATTATTTAAATCTTTAAACGCCACCCAATGTTAATTTATAATTTTTAAACTTTAGGTCATATTATCTTTAAATTTCAAATGTCATGTTTTTTGTTCTTTACCACTTTTCTATGCATTAGGTTTGGTTGATCTACAGCGGGTTATGCGTCACTCTAACTTATAAAACTGTTGATGTTGTGTTTTTGATAAGAAATAAAAATTTTGTTTTAGTTGTTTTTGAATATACTTACTAGGAACACCAGATACAAGTCTCAACGGCCGGAGTACCCTGAAGGCTCGCAGCGCCTTTACATCAAACGCGTCCTTGAATATGCTTGATAGAACTGTACTGACCATGCTGGAAATTTATAATACGGATTATAACGTTTTTTGGATTAATAAATGAAGTTAAATAAACTGATCTCGCCAATAATAAGTTTTTCTCGTCAATAATGTCATCGTGTATTTCTGATTGTCACTGTTTATTAAGTGTTATTTTGGTAGTGATAATAATTGTTTACTTAATCAAGTCTTAGCCAGGCTACAATAATATACAATAAAAAGAACTTTGTGCGGATTACACATTATTATTATCAAAGAAATTTTTTTTATTTTGTTCCGATTTGAAGTTATGTAATATATTTCACGAATCCAAATATAGCTAATATATAAAGTAACAAAACTATTGTAATAAAAATCACGTCAGTAATGAACTGTTTCGGACTTAAATTGGAAACTTTCAAAGACTTCTTTTACTATGGAAAATAAATTTATGCACTCAGTTACATTTTATTTAATAACGTTTGATCACGTGGGGGTACCAGTCTGCTAAAATTTTCAAATGGTTGTATCTTAGCGAGATCTTTATTTTCTAACAGAAAATCGAGTAATCTCACCCAATAACTACGATGGTAAAATCGAGCAAATTCCAGCCATTTCGCAGGTAAGAGCCAGGATGCATCATGAACCCGTATGCTATTATTTTCATTACGCACTCCCCCGTGAAGATTACCAGAAATATGTACTCTATCTTCTCCTGAAACGGTTTAAAAATATGTAGGTTGATTTTCTAGTTATTATACATCTTCATATTTGAATGAAGAAAGCTCGTTTTCTATTAATATCAATTTTGAGTTAAATAAGATAGTTGAAAATAATTGTAATTTTTATTAAATAACAGATACTGTATGTATACACTCACAAGAACCCAATTGGTGTAGTTGGAATCGCTACTCGGGTATGGCGTGTAGACGGCGAGAGCGATGCAATTGGCGAATATAGTGGTGAGAATCATCCATTCAAACGGTCTGGTTTGGGTGTTAAGGTTATTCTTTCATAAATAACTACTAAATAACTATTTCACAAATGAATGTCCAATGTTAAAAATGACATAACAAACAGTAGCAAGAATATTTAGATTACCAACAACTGCACAGCATGGCCCCAAATTATTAGGAGCCTGTCCGTAATTGAATTGTTACCATAGTCAGGAAGTCTATAAAGATAAAGAACATTCAAATAGATGTAAAAATGAACGGAGATACATTTCTAATGAGCAAAAATAAACTAGCATGAAATGTAATAATTATTACGTCGTTTATTATGCCACATTTATATCGCTTTCAGGAAGCTTACGAACGTGTATGTTTATTATTGCTAATTACTTTTTACTAAAAATTCTTGAGAAGATCAAAGGATTGCAGTTTGAGTGGGAGACTGGAGATATTTGTCAGACTATAAGTTAGTAGAAGAAGGCGATTTAATTTTATATTGTTTTTTTGTAAGTATTTAAAAATTGTCTCGCAGTCTAAGAATGACTTTAGACATTAATTGTTTTTACTTTTATTGGATTTATAGTTTTAATTAAAATTGGTAGTTCTTTCCGGTAATCCATCGTTAATGAAGATAAAATTATTGCAGCTTAGTTTTTGAATTTATAATTTAGACAATGTATTAGATGGGCAGTAGTTCAATTCCGACTTTATAGTCGGAATCAGTCGGTGTCAGATCAGATAAATTCCGAATGCCGCGAAGTCAATATCTTTCATTAGTATTAAGAACGACGTAGGAATTTTATCAGTTCTCTATACATTCCAGCCTCAGTCAATGATGAAAATTATTGTTGCCAATTACGAGATGATTGCATTATGATAAGCATATATTAAATTATGAATTAATATGAAACAAAATGAACCCAACTTCACGACGGATGGAGGATCCATTATTTCAAGTTAGGGATGACCTAAAAATGTCCAAATTGCTGTTTTGGCGTCATTCTGCTTTAGCCTTACTCTTTTTTATTTATCTTGAGCTTTGCGAATCATTCCGTTATTTGTTTTAAATTCGGTACTGAATTGCCGGTCGTTGACCACCGGTGATATAGCCGGTGTCTAAGAGAATCCAGAGTGGTATCATCTTGCTACGTATATCAGTCGGCCCGAGCGAGCTATGCCGTATGACGATGATATGCTTATTAGTTTACGAGATTAGATATTGCGCAATAAACTTGACCGTGATTATCTTTTTACATGATACTATATGAATTATTGTTTACAAAAATAAACTTCTCTGAGAAATTTATATTTTAAGACGAAAAATAAAAATAAAAATGACAAATGTGTGTTAAGTCCAGTTTTTATTAGACTCACTGTCGACTGTTGACTCTCCATCATCGGCCAAAAAAATAAAAAAGCGTAGTGCCAAGCCTACTATCGATTCAGTTTAAAGTAGGTTGGTGTAGACACAATAATATTATGACTGACCATAAACACAAATGGCATAATATCAAAGTGGTTAGGTTCAAGGTTGTACCTAGCACCGACGTCACCGCGGACGTCAGACGAACTTTACAATCGATAGCTTCGGAGCTCTAATGTCTCTCTTTTGTACAGATGTACGAAACTCTTATTCATATTATTGTTTATACATATCTCATATTAGGTTTTTCTCCCATTTGTATAACAACAATTAAAATATTAGTATTGAGATAAGTTATATACGGCCACCTACATAAATAAATTTACACACACCCATATACTTGGGTTTATCAAACAAGTATATGTTGCTGTCAAGTTTACTGGTGTTTACTTTATTTATTTTAGCGTTGTCAACTTGAACCCACAACTCCTGGCTCAGCAATGACGCTCATTATTCACTGGTCTATTAACTAAAAAGAATTTACATTTTTTTTTATGTTATACATACATGAATTTCTGGAGGCTAAAAGTTAAATGTTAAATTCATATGGATTTCATAGGCTGACTAGAGTTACCTTTTTGTGCCTTTGCTGGGAATACGATTTTTCCTAATTTGTTTGTCTGAGTATTGGTGGAAATACGGAATAGTGACGAAATATACTGCAATGTTTGTAATTATCCTTAACGCTTTGTCATCTAACATTTAATAAAGGTAGTTTGAAAGCCTCATGTCACAATTAGTGTTACCGTTTATACATCTTGTAACAGGGTTGTATATACAGATCTCTCTTAATTATATATGATGTCAGAATGAGACATCTCAGGACTCATAATGTGTTCGTGTAACGTCAACAATTTAATAATAAAACAATTCTTGTCGGACTCCACATGCTGAAAGCACATGCAAATTTATGCAATACTAAGAAAATGGAATGAGTCACGGGCTGGGTTACAGCGGAACAAAATTCCTATCCATAAGCGAAGCTCAATGCCCCCGGAGTGAAATAAAGAAAACAAAGCGTATAAAAAATGCTGGCCGATTGCCAAAATATGCAAGTGAATGACTGAGTGACGAATGAATTAGCGGGAAATTCTTCTGTTCGAGAATTTGGTGCCATTAAGAGTTGTGACTGATTTATTCATAAATTCTTTTAAATCAAAAGCATTTTATACGTCACAACCGACATGAAACTGAAGGGTGTGTGGATTTTGGTGCAATTTTTTTCTCAGACTTACTGAATGCATTTAGGTATATGCTCTTTAACTGTGTGTTTGAGTAAGCGATGGGTGAATATGGCGGATTATTTCGGAGAGTATCAGACTGTATTTTTCTTACATCAACTTTTATAGCAAACACAAATTTTATAGTCACGAGGATATTTGCTAATTTGTATGGAAATCTTTGAAATGGAAATCACTAGCTCCTTCATCGGCCCATCACCAGATAATCCAGTTTTAGGTTCTCTTCTAAAAAGAGAAGGATTAAGGCTACAGATTATTAAGCTGAGCGAGGAAGGGCTGGTGTATCTTATATGCATCAGAAAAGAATATGGAGAACTTTTCCTCATGAAAGTTTCCTGATGGTGCTTGGTCGTGGTTTTTAATCTCAGAATGCATAGTACATCGTAAAGTGAATATTTTTTGACAGGGGTACGAACTCCGTACCTACATAAGTCGGAGACAGAATTCTAACTACGCCAGCCACTCAGCTGAAGCTGGTAGTAGGTCGATTATTCATAAATTCCTATTGCTCAATGAATAACGGCAGTTTAAAAGTAGCACACAGCAAAATGTGTTTGAGATATAATTAAACAAATGAATGTTTTGAAAGGAAACGTCAGCCAATTTCCGGCAAACGGACCAGCCTCATCGCGAACAATAACTACATACTCCAGCCAGAAATTAAACAAACGTTTCGCGTTGGCTGACTAATACTACAGTAGTAATTAGAGCGAGGTTTACATTATGAATTTGATGGACGACAATTATCTGTGAGCGGTATTAAAGTTAATAATATTAAATAAATATTTGGCGATAACTTACAGATGGCCAATACTACACTAGGCAGAACTTCTACTATAATTGCCAGACAGCCGATCAACGTTTATACAAAAATATATTTAGATAATTCTACACCCACACGAAAAAATCATTCAATCAACAGAACACAAATATTTGTTTAAGATAGGATTCGAACTCATAACCGCCGATCTGGTTCGGCTATTACTGATAGGTAGAGTTAATACTGAACCAGCGTCAGTAGGTTCGAATCCGAATCGAATCCGAAATATGTAGGTATCACCAGTAATTTATCGTAATATGAGTTGATATTAAGACTCCTTCTACCTCGTGCAGTGGAGATATCGTTATTAATCCTTGGAAGCATCACAACTGTAGTATTCTAGTTTGTTATGAAGGACTGGCTGGATATGAAAACCATCCATGAGCTTTTAGGAATTTACTGCTAGATATCAAGTCCTACCCTTTTATGGGCACCACTCCATACGATCTTGGGTGTTTTGAATTCAGCTGCTTCCAATTGTTCTCTTAAGGCCTCGCGACCATCCGGTGGAATGACAAATTATACATATTCCTTTTACTGAGACCTTGTCCCCACTAGATGACCTTGCGAGCAAGCCTATTGACGTTTGAATTTGGTAATTTTGAAGGCTTTGTCGTTGACCTAGGTTCGTTTACGGATTTCATCGTTACGGACTCCGTCGCTTAGAGAAATACCAAGCATAGCTTTCTCCCTGGTACATTGAGCGACTTTGAGCTTGTGCACGAGGCCTGTATATAACATATTGCTAGTTTACTTCTAACTACAGGTACTGAGGTGTAATACCCATTTATGTTGAATCGATTTATCAGCATCAGGTGGCTATTTTGTAACACACAAATTAGGTATGTCAAGTATGGATAATCACGATGTGTTTACAGGGCAAACACATAATATTGGATATGAAAAAATGAAATCTATATTAATTATTGGTCTGTGTACATAGATAAATTAATATGAAAGAGCGTTGCATGGTATAAATTTAAATTTTGCTCCCTTAGGGATATATAGCTGTTCAATCCTTGCCATGTAATATTAAAATTCAATATTGCTGTTGGATTCAAGAGCACTCATTTGTTTGACCTTAAAACATCATTAATCTACCAAATGTTTCATGCTAAGTTGTATAAACTGTACACACCAGACCGACAAAACAATCAAGAAATGGAGAACTACGAAAATAGAAACGTAAAAGTAAACTATCTATATAATTTGTATCTAACTGTCTCGTTGGTCGAGTGGTTGCAAGCGCGACTGCCGGTCGGGAAGTCCTGGGTACAAATCCCGGATCGGGTACTATTGGATTTTTTAAATTTAGATTTTCTAGTAAAATTTTCTAGTAATGGTTCGAAGTCTGGATCTGTGCCCGGTGTATGGCAATAGGTTTACCACCTATTCCATTGCGGAACGTAAACGTTACAGGTGAAATGTAGGCGTGTACTACACTCCTCTGCCTACCCTTTCGGGGATTACAGGCGTGAATAGGCAGCAGGCGTTTTTCACACATTCTCCCTCTTATCGCTTCTCTTGCCACGCGACGTTGGAACAAGAGCTTAAAATGTACAAGCAATCTTTGTTATGATTCACTGATATTCCCCAATGTTGTGATTGGTGATCCATCTAGCGACTTTTTGCTAAGAATATTGGTATCTTTGTTGAAGAAATAGCAAATAAAATATCATTGGAAGAAGATTTTTTTGTCTACGAAAGAAAAATTATAACTATCAATGTATACAATTTATACATATATACGTATTTAATACTGGTTCATCGTCCCATTGGTACAGTGGCTAAAGAACCTGACTGCCGAGCCGGAAGTCGTGGGTTCGATTCGTGCCTAGAATAAATATTTGAGCACAAGTATTAAAATTTGTTCTGTCTGGGTGTAAAAATAAAGGATTGACATAAGTACATACTTATTCTTTTATATGTATGTAGTTAATCTGCCGCCTGGTTACCATAACTAAGCTTTCTTGATGCTTACTTTAGGATAAGATAGCCGTATGTGGAAATATTCCAATTTATTATGTTATTATTAAATTAAATACACGAGACGTACGTGTACCTATATGTATATTATGAAATATCACGCCTATATTTACCTGAAGGGTAGGCAGAGGAAAACATTCCTGTAAGTTTTTACCAGTTATTTTAATACTTCCCCCAGAATAGGGTTCAGCCTATTGCCAACCTAAGTATACGTGTATATTTATCTAATATTATAAAAAGAAAAGTAATTTTGTCTATAAGTCTATTCCGTTATCGTAGCTCAACTCGTGCAGATTTAATTAAATTTGATAAGTGCAGAAACAGTAAGCATAATCAAACTTTAGCACTTCCGGAATAGTTTCAAAAAGGATACTTCCACTCAACAATATCGATGCAAAGTTTCCGGAGCGGGTTCTTCAGTGTTAGACAGAAGAGAGCTCTCTTAGGCCTCTCTTGCTGTACCTTGGGCCCTCGACGGGCTGGTTTCCTCGGCGCCACCGGCACCTGGATAAGTGGACCGGCCGTGCCATCGGGGACTGGTGGCGCTCCGGTTCCTGTTGGAGTGGTGGCCACTTCCTGGCTGCCGCCCATAACACTCATTATTACCTGGAAACAAAAATCGGAGTTACTATAAAAAAGGAATGTACACACTGAAGTATTCAGTTAGATTCTTTATAATAATCAGATTGTCAGGTCTGTAAAAGTATTTTGTGCTGTATGCCTACTACGAAAGGGACCTAGCGTGATGATATAGTAATAACCGTTATTGAGCAGGATTTCTGCGTACAGAAATAAATAAATTCGTTGAATAAGCATTTGATTGCTTCATTGTTCAAGTGGTTGCAAGCGCGACTGCCGATCTGGAGGTCCTGGATTCAAATCCCGGGTCGGGTACTGCTGGATGTTTATAATTTAGAATTTCTAT
>DWED01000159.1:0-13679 GCA_018245795.1 Protelbella ruficauda | reverse complement strand
TTAACCCTCTCAATATGAGAGGAGACCCATATTCCAACAGTGGAATGATAAATGGGTCGATTATTATTATTATTATCTTATTCAATTGAGCGTGTGCTATTATGAAGTCATTCGCGAAGTTCATTTAATTTTGAATTTCATGGATTATACACTCAATTAACTTTAATGTTCATGTAATCGTTTTCATCTTTTATCGAAGTACATTTTAACTACCATAAACAGTTATAATGACTGTGTGACATAGATAACTAACATTGTAGTTACAAACTACTAGTAAATGATTGAAATAAATAATGATATTAATAATTAATAATAATAAAACAGTACGACAATTTATTTATCAATAGCAAATATGCTTTTTTCTGGAACTATTATTATCGTCACTTTAGGTTTTATGTTGTAGGTAGAATTATGAATGGCAAATATGTTTATACTTTCAACTTCTAATTGAGCCAGTATATTCTGTCGCTTTAAGCCAAGACAGGTGGGTTTCATCTCCCTCGGCACTTACCTTTTCAACATTCGCATTATATATCCGTTTTGTATTCTTTTCTCATCATAGCTAATCTGGAACTATGTTTAACAACAGGCATGTACTTTGGGAAAAATTGATTTAATTATCTAACAGGAATTTACTGACGGAATATTGTTCACCAAGAAATTACATGGTGGTAAAACCTGAATGTAGCCGTGACAATCTTGTGACTCTGCTTGTTGAGTTCGGAGAGAAGAGTTCTATATACTTCTTACTCAGGAATAGTGGGCTTTGAACCCTGGCACGCAACACTGTCTTTAAAAAATATTATGATTATTAAGATTGAACATCATTTGATACAATCATGAAAGAAAGTATTATGAGTAAATCTACACGTGTATGTATGCATATGAAAACTACAAATACTCAATGGGACAATGTGGATTCTTACACGCTTACCCTTCTCACTTTTAGAGAGGAGTCGTATCCAACAGGAGTTACGGGAGCGATCAAACGTTTGACAATGTTGATAATCATGATGACGGTGAACACAAATATTTAATTGTTACTGTTTAATTTTCCATGCGATAGCCGCTTTCATAGATTTGACGAATATCTATAAAAGTATCTGTATAAGTGCATATTTATTTAATTCATCCTGATTTAGGATCGGACGGCTGTGTGTAGGGGTGTCCCAAGGTAATATTATGATTCTCAACGAATAACGTTGGAAGCATAACGGAACGCAGCAAAAAACATTTTGAAAATACAAATATTTTAAATTTTTTTATAAATAAGAATTACTATTATAATGTAGTAATTACTATTATTTTTTAAGTCACGGCCCATTATATGAATATAATTAAGGATATACATATAAGTGTAACACTATAATTGTAGCATATATCGTACATATAAAAGACACCGATATAAAAGTTTGCAAGCAAAAACAAAACGCTAAAAGGATATGTCTATGGTCATGTAAATGCAGAAATTATTTAAATTTTATACCAACATACATACATGCGATGTTTCAAAACAGGTACACATGACCAGACCACAACTACGGTAATAGGATTGTAGGTCCATGACGCTTATCAAGTAGGGTTATCAGTTCTAGGAGATCAGAAACATCCCTCACATAAATGTCATTAACTTTTTGTAAGTAATAAATTTAGAAAATGTAGTCTTTAGAATATATGTTCATTTCATCTGTTTTTATAATTTAAGATATGAATAGATAAAGGTGAAATGTATTTTTTTTTTACTTTGCAACATAAGTGAAGATGTTGCCCTTCCAAATGCCTTATCATTTAAGTTGCTTGAAATACGTCAATGAAGATAGCAAGTGTATGAAATTGTTATGTTCAAAGGATATGCAGCCACCGAAATGCATTAAATGCTCGATAAAGTCTTTAATTGTGAAAAGAATAATTAGAATAGTTTTAGTTATATCAAGATTAAGATTTTTGAAGCCAAGCAAAAATATTCAGATTTGGCCTTTGATTATGACTTTGATCATGTAGTTTTTATATCACCATAGAGATATTATATATAGAGCGGGAAAGACATACGGCTGCCTGTAAGCGGCAACGTTCGACGTTTTAGAAAGAGAAAAACGATCGCGTTAACTATCTCTCTCTATCTCACTACTGACGCAACTCACGCTAATGCTACCTGAGCGCGCGCGAGTAGAAAGATACAGATAGTTAAGCTCATTTGCTTTCTCTTTTTTTTCGATGGACACGTTTTAGGCTGGCCCCCTTAACCTACGTATAATATATCTATGTATATCACACCTAGAACAATTTAAACGTCATAAAGTTGTATGAACCAGCTTATTTAATTCGAAATAAGTGTTATATTTTTCTTATACTGATTGTATATCAACTGATAACCAACTATAAGTTATTTTGAACTTCACCGGAGAATATAATTTATTACTAATTGATAAATAGACGTCTTTCATATACAAATTAAAACTAAATTTGAATTCTAATAAAGCATGTTATATTCTATTCATACCGTTTTATATATTAGTGTAGGTCTCTAAAATAAAACATAATGTTACATCACGCCCAGATTTCCCCGAAGGGCTAGGCAGAGAAGCGTAGTCCACTATCACACTTCACCAGTTGTGCTATCTGCCCTATCATAAAATAGTGTGTCTCTAAAATATATAAATTAATTATTAAAAAAGTCAAATCTGCCAACCCTAATTGTATACCGCAGTGTAAGACAACCACAAGTTAAAACAATAACACATTTAGCAGATGAAATGCGGTGATTTGTCCACCGCCTCGTTCCGTCACAATACATTCGGATCTATATTGCCTTGAACTGTTCTTGCGGCTTTGTTTTAACACTGTGTAGCGTCGACACACAAAAGTCGACAGATGGAAATACTATACTTCTAACATTTTACTGGGTTATCTTCACTTAGGTTGCTTTCGTATGTTCTTATTTGAATCTGAGGTAAAAATTTAAATGCATTTCAAACGCATAGCGTAAATCAAAGATAACTGTGTAGATTTCATTTTATAACTATATAAGTCTTATATAGTTATAAAATTTATTGATAATGCAATATATTTTGCAATCAATTGATATTTAAACGATAATACCGAAATTTCCAACACTTCCAGCAAAGTTAGTAATTTTTCGCTTAGCAACAGTAATGATAAAGTGGTTGAAATGGTATCAGTATCAGAAATAGTTCGTTATATTATTAAATGTAGAAAAGGGAGTAATGGGAACGATAACTTAAAACAATAATCTATTCAAGTAACGATGCTGGCCACTTTGTCAGTCTATAATAATTTAGCGACGCATGCTGACAATCTACATTTTCCAGAGGTCATTTATGAGGTTCTGTTCTTTCGAAAAACGAGCGTGTGCCACTATAACTGTAAAATAACGTGAAACCATTTAGAAATATACTGTTCTTGACATTGTTTTCAATTGTGCGGCCGTGAAAAATGTTACATTTTTGTCTTATCTACTATATTAAATCCTTCTTATGGATTTAAAGGCCAATTGATAAATGCGCAGGTTATATAAATTATTTTCATTGTATTGAAATACTAATATTGCATACGAAAGATAATGTGGATACGTTAGATGACTAACTGGTTGATTTGTAAAAAATATTTAATTGATCGGCAATTGGTTTAAATTTATCTACACCCGTACTTCTTACGAAAATATATGAACGTGATTATTTTTATACTTAAAATTATATTTTTATTGTATTCATATTACAACTTTACAGTTCATTCAACTAACTGTATTTAAATTATTAACAAGATTATTAATTACACAAAATTTGTGAATACCAATTTCGCCGTACGTATTTTTATTTATTAGCAATAAAAAACCAGTTATCAAAATTGACAGATATAAAAAAAAAAACAAAAAACGAAAAGTTCGAAGTGATTTATTCAAATGCAGATGTTTCTAACTGTGTCTACATCATAAGTCAAATAGTATGGACAGTCTAACGTCACTGTCAATGTCAGGCACTGTCACTCGCGCCTACACTAAGTGGTTGTTAATTAACGTTCAAACAAGAATGAACAATTATACATAAACGTTAAAAAAGTAAACATTTTTAACACGCATGCTCGACCCCGTACACAGATAAGCTAAACATGCAACATAGACAATTAGAATGCGCGCTAGAAATTATGTATGCAGGCGCCTCTAAAGCCACCGACCTGTTCTCTTAGGCGATGCCGTTTTACTGTCAAATGAGTGCGCCTGTAATCTATTTGCCTGTCAACGCACCATCGTATTGGCCATGATTCCCCAGCGCACCTTGGTTATGAGACTGCCTAATGCTCAGTCCAGAATTATACACCATATTAAAGCGTGTAATAAGGTTCAGTATTAAATACATTTCCACCGTTCTTATTTAAAAATATGACTAAGCCTATATTATTATATTGATATACATAATTTAATGTATATTTACAACATCGGTGACCGAAACCAAACGTTTCTACAGGCTTTATTCTCAATATACTACTCGCTTTTCTACTTTCATCTATGTCACTATAACAATTATTTTCGTCTCTTAAACTCTCGACCTTGCCATCTTAAAGAAGATTTTCGAAGTAATCGAAATATATAAACCTAAGTCTACTACATCCCATTCTACCATTCGCCCCATCAATCTGTTTCCTAATTCCAATGTAAGTGATTCGGACATTTCTTATGTATACTAAATCATCTTTTATAATACGCCGTTTTCAAATCATAACATATTACTACATTGATATTTGCGTTATTCACAATTGATGTCAAATTTGTAACAAAATACTATTTTGGTGGAATATAAAAAGTTATGTACCTACTGAAATTACTATTAGATTTTCTAACTTGGATTTTCAAAATTATATTTTCTAGTAAAAATTTCTAGTAGTTTCTCAGAGCCTGGATTTTGCCTTGTGTATGGCAATAGACTCAACACCTGTTCCATGGGATGTAAAACGTAACTGGTGAAACGTCGGAGTGTACTACAGTCCTTTACCTACCTCTTCGGGGATTACAGGCGTGATGTTACATTTATATACCCACTAAAAATCATTATTAAAGTACTGTTCAAAATTAATAGATCGTGGTTAATGACGTGCAGTAGCGTTCGCGTACATTATGTTAACAATTGTGTATGACGGAAGCTTGCCGCTTCATTTATTCATTGCGCTGGACAATGTATCATTCGTATATCGACGGAATACTCGTATTCAACAATTGAAATAATCTTCAAATGAACCAATCGTTAATTTGCTCACATTACCATTGATGGTATCCTTTTTACTTGCCCATTGTACGTATTTGAATAACTTAAGATGTATGAATTGTAACCTTGTGTTCCAATGAAAAAAAAATGATCATGAACCCAGTTTTGTCGTAATAATTTACAGTGTACATTTTACACGATTTCTCATTGTGACACGTCATTTATATAAAAAATGTGTTATAATTCCATATTCAAAACAAAGAAAACGTTTTCTTTCGAATGGCGTTGCTAATTCCGGGTTTATAGAACATGTTTAAAATTGATTTAATGTAGTGGATACATGTTCCTTTAATGATTAACATTCATCGAACCACGCGCAGTGTCACTTTCAACGTGAACTTTGCCAAAATAAAGATTCTTATCGATACAAATATAAATATCGTAAGCAGGCCACACTCGCGAGAATACGGACTGAATTTATTATTAAAAAGTCTTGTTATATATTTTGGTTACAGTAAAACTATAAGAAAATATTGGGAGATATAAAGACAATAGAATTTTTATTCTGCCTATGAAATTGTTTTTATTTGTAGAAAAAAAAAGCGCAATAATACAATGCCAGTGTAGACATAACCACAAAATTTTTATCTTTCTTTTTCCTTTCCTGTACAAATGCATAGTAGTATTTTAAGAGATATTAAAACTACAGGACGCCATTAAAATAATAAATATGTGTACATTTATAAATAGACCTAATTTTATTAAACCGTGATAAGATCAAATTTAATTGATTACGATAGTCCATTTCTAAGTGCCCTATAATCGTTATTTATTTAAGCTCTAAAAATGATAATGGATTAATTCCTGCGACTCTGCGTCTAACATATTCTACTAGACGATTGCTACCAAAACTAATGGCGGGAAATTAATTACTGCTTGTATGAATACCTGAATGTAATGATATATGTATGAAAGACACTACTTGAATATTCTTTATAGATTTTACTATTTATTAAGCATGTTTTTAAGGTAAATGACGAAGCCATTAAAGACCACCTCTTGTGCAGTGAACACTGCATCAGGACGCTGCTCCTGTGATTTTTTTTAATAATGTGCGCATGTTTTTGCAGCGTGAAAGCAACGTCCGGAATGCATACTAAGCGATTTCGTGATTACACTCCAAAATAAATCGATTCTTTATCGATTCTCAAGTGACATCGCTATATAAGTATACACAAATTGATTCTTATACGCGCATTGTGAATTCCAAGTACGTTTACGACATCGACGTAAAAGGGACTCGATTAGAAAATTTATTGGTCGGTAGTTCAGATGCTAAGAGACGTTTGCTTTGAAACAATTGAAAGATAGCGTTATTGTTTCTACAAAATCTAGAACGAATCAAGTACAATTATAATTTATAAAACTTTGACGTTCTTTTTCGAATACAATGAAATTAAATGTTTAATGTGAATGTATAATGTTTTATTTTTTTTAAAGTTTCAAAAATATTTTTCCTTAGTGTTTTAAAGTTTATATATATATATTTCACAGTTATGCGAAAAATATTCCAGAATTGCAGCCTGTAGTACGTGTGTGCTTACTTAATGTTATTATTGACCGAGATTTAGTATACAATACTTTAAATCGTATTGATTAATTTTTTAAAGATAGATTGTAGAATATTTTTCAACACCCAACCTTGTTAAAATTATTAAAACTATTAAAATTATTAAAATATTATACAACAGAACAAAAGCAGACAGTTGTCTAGGAGAATATGATAATTGAGATGTTAAATTCTTTAGCTTCTTACCACTTGGCTTAGCGCATAAGTAAATATCAGTAAATTATGCTTAAAATACAAGAATATGGTATTTGTAACTGTTTGAACAATTGTTTTGGAAAACAGTGCAACACACGTGTAACGGTTGTTAGCAAAACTTACATATTTAAGACAAATGTTAAAGGTACATTATCATTGAAATACTGAGCGTGTGGAGTTCTTTAATGTGCATTGAAACGTCTTTACATGACCTCTGGTTACTGTAAACATGCAAATGTTAACACGTTAACGTTATTTAATTCCATAGATGATGAGTTTTAGGTCTTGTTGCCTCAATTTAGGTCAAAAATCATAATGGAATTCGTTATGAATCTTTTTAACTCGCGAAGATTAAATAATATCCTGCTATGCAGAAAAAATTTCAGTGACATAAAATAACCATACCAATCATAATTCAAAGGTACTAAAAACTCTTCTACTAGAAACAATAACCGTAGTAGTCATATCTATTATCTCCTAAACTTTGCATCTTCATCTTTGCATCTAAAGTTCGAATTAAAATATCTATGCCAGTATCAAGATAAGTAACTTTATTAAACTCAGCTATAAACTTGCTAGGTAACTAAACACGGTTATTATGCTATCGTGCTACCAACAAGATTTATCAGTTATTACATTACAGACTCACGTCAAGAACGATGTGATCGTAACATCCGCGCGCGAACACAATCAGTGTTATCCATGTTTATGTTGATGTATAATCGATTGTCGTGTCCGACCGGTTCTCTTGCGACCTGCAGCTCTGAACTGGTGTATTATGCTGGTACGCAATCAACTCACTTGACCTGTAATACATATAAGTCGGTCGAGTCAACAGGTTTAATCCTTGCGTCCTCTGCCAGACGGCATTCCTCGGGGGAGTATACTGTGTACGATTTTTATTATTCTACGAAAGCGAGTGATAGCTTTTAACTTGTCTAATTTTTGCACGGTTTTTTATTTAAAGTGCTTCTTCAATAAGGTGAATTCCTATCATCGTAATTATCAACGTCCCCCGTTTTATTATATCAATGTTGAACACTGTTTTCCTTACAAATGAAAAGGGTTAAGGCGGCAGTCCGCGACGCTGGTACGTTACCCATAGTTTACTATGATTTCCGTATAGAACGGTCATTCGCGAAAAAGCACAAAATGAAATTAAAACAGAAATAAAGATGGTATTGTACTTCGTTTTGACTGCGGATCATTAACAATATAAGAATAATAAATCAGTAATTAGAGTATTTAAAAATAACAATGAATCCGATAAGCTTGAGTGAGAAGCAACGATGAAATGTAAAAAAACGAAACGCATAAAATGCAATATTTATTACGTACGTATCATAAAACATATGTTTACTTTATTACAACTTTCATTCTGAAAATTTCACATCGATATGTCATATTTCCTTAACCATAACCATAGATCATCTTAAATTGTGACGCACAGGGAATGATAATTTCGACGAAAACTGGAGGGACGTTATCGTAGATTGATTTGTGTCTCCATATCGTTATCTTGATTGTGAAATGTGCTAAATAGTCGTTTTTATGCTCGTAATATTTATTTCTAGAACATACCCTCACATAAAAACATGCACTAGAACTATTAGGTACGGTCATTTCCATTGGAGAAATTTGAAAAAGTTGCCTCATCTTTTTCGTTACATTAATTTTTACAGTCACCGGATAAAATTTGTGACTATTAGTGACCACAAAACGATTTTCAAGAACCCCAAATTTTACGGACGATTCACACATATCCAAAATATTAGGATATATTTTCACAGGATGTGCTAAAATTTCAGCAAAAACTTTGATTGTTTTCGTTGCAACCAAATTTTCGGTTTCCGTATCAAAGAAATATAAATCGTAGTAGTATTGGTGATAGCCTTCATGTTCAGGTGTACAGAAAAATACAAATGTTGTAGATTTCGAGAATGGCAACAAATACAGAAATGTCTGCTCGAAAACAAACATATCCAATGCAAGCTTTACAATATCATCTACCACTAAAGAAATGATACCAGTAGTAGATTGAGATTCTACTGTATTTAACAACTCCTCTTTTTTTGATTTAGTAAATAGCATCTTGTGCTCTTCAAGATCATCATCTTCGTCTCTTTCTAGCATACTATTTGTGTTCAATCCAGTAGCGTCAATGGATACTTCGCGATCATGTTCTAGCTCATCTGTGAGATCAAGCACTCGTTTTTTAATGTGCAGATAATACGAATGATCATCGATGACCGCAATGTTCAATTTTCCCTTTGGATAGTGAAAATTAACGTTAATTTGCCAAGAATAAACCGGATTTATATTTACAATTTCCGTAACAGATATCATTCTTTCCAACTTTGAATGTCTTAATGTCATAGGAATGTGTAAAATTTTACCAGGAGCACAAGACAGCACATTAAATCCAATTCGAAAATATAAATTTAAGTTCGAATTATCCAAATTTGGTACTAATTTAAATATAAACTTGTATGCCACAGTCAAGCCAGGACATAGTTTTACAGGGACCTTCGGATAAATACTGGCCTTTATGAATGGAGACATATCAGATATTTTTTTGAATCTTATATATAATAATTCTCGGCAAACGTTTGTTAAATAAAACTTAACTTCTTGCTTTTTCAAAACAGTATTATCAATCTCAATCGAAGACGGCTTACATACAATACTATTGGTTTGATCCATATTCATTAAGCTCCAATCTACATCGAGATTTTCTAGTACCGAATGAGCTTCATGAGATTCCCTCAGTTGTTCATTAAATCCGCTAAACTTGGATCCTATGGGGGATATTAACTTGTTTGGATTTGTGCATATAACTATAGGTAAATGTGTTCCATTTGATACTACCGTAGGTTCCAAAGGTGTTTCTTGCAAAATCGGTTCAACAAAATCATCCGATTTGAGTATTTCTGAATTAGGATGAGCTGTGAGTTTCATATCGCTTATTAAATCCGATGGTTCATTGGTTTCGTCACTAATAGGTATATGAACCTCAGGTTTTGTAAGTTTTTTTTCTCTGTTTTTCAATTCTATTTCTTTCCATAAATAAGCAGTTCGTGCAAGATTATCTGTCAAAATGAATGGCGATTGCCTGAAATTTTGTACAAGTAATTTTTCAATTATGTGAGATTTGCGAAGTGATGCGTTGTTTATTTTATTTTCATAATCTTGTTTTTTATCGCCAATGTTTTTTAATAGTTCTTTCCAATTCGGTAAAGATGTGAAGTCCTTTTTATATTGTAATTCAACTGACTTTACAAGTGTCCTCATATTCATTTCATATCCATCTCCATCACGTATACGAATATGTTTACAACGTTCTAAATTCATTGATTTAAAAAAAATTCTTCACAGATTAATGATTATTTCAAAAAATGTTGCTCAAAAACCCTTGTAAAAAGTAATTTACAATAATAATGAACTGACAGGGCAGCCTTTTCAAAGGTTAATCAGTGTTGTCATGTGATACTTTTAAAATTATTTGTCAAAGATAACAGTAATTTTTTACTTATTAAACACAAATGATTACACTTGAAACAAAAATAATAAGATACTTTCTGAAAATATTTTCTGAGACTTCCCACTTTACTTTGAACTTTCTGAAAAGAGCAATTAATATTGTGATTAAATAGGCTTACCAAAGTGTATTTTTAATTAGGTTGGCGATGGAGTCTGCAATGCCACGTGTTTTACTAAGCATAGCTCTAGTCGCGTTTCTACCGATGGCGTCACCGAAGAGTGAAGACAAGGTGGCGAAAGAGAATATTCCTCATTCGAGGCAGAAAAGGATACTGTGGATAACGAATGATGGTCGTTTAGCATTACCTCCAGGGACAACAATGACTATCACGCCATCATTATCGATGCCATTTGTCAGGCATCCACCTAAGGGGTTTCTTTCTAATATGACTGTCAGCTTTCCTTTTACGAGTAAGTATCTCGTATTCAGTAGTCATTCCCAGTATAAGCAAGCGGATCTTCCAATGATTTTATTTAAGTTAAAATATTTGCAGAATTGAAAAAATCCGAAATTAACACTTAATTATATTTAGCGTAAGCATAAGGACTACAAGTGTTTACGTCATTATAAGTTTTTTTTATGTTGTGGTTATAAATAATGAAATACATATTAATCAAAGTAAACTTTGTCGGTATTGAATATCAAACTGTTCGTGTAAACATTTTTATACAAATATAACATGTGATTTCAATACGTTCCAAAATTTTAAATCTCCACCACGTTACAGGTAAACTGACGTACGAAGTGGAATTTAAAAGTCAGTATTATCAGGTTCAATGAAATCAGTAGAAAAATAGAGTTGAATAGATATTAACATATTAACATGTTTTAGTAAGTAGGTTTTTAGTAACATAACTATAGTAAAAACAATATTTTTTTAGCCTCAGTATATTAAGTTTAGTATATTAGTTAGTACATGTTAGTATAGATGTAGTCAATGTCATAGTAATATTGTACTATTTAAATTACAGTATTTAGAACAGTGAAAATATAATTTGTAGTTAATTAGAACTATTCGTTTGTTATTTTTATATTGTTACAAATGGATATATTAAAAACAAAGCTTTGCAAATTGATTAGACACGAGAAGCTCTAACAGTACACGGTAGTATACAATCGAAGCGACCTTCATACTATGAAGTAATAAATTATAATAGCGGGACCATCGTCTCAAAGCAATTATATTACCATTAGAACATGACTGTAATAATGTAAATATTAGTGCCACGTTTAGTTATGAATAACTGACAGATTAATGTGAAGGTATTTTGTTTCTTGATCATATATATATTGACATTATTGTACATTATCTATTGATAGTTTCATATCAGACATTCTTTTTGATACCAAACCTGCAGTTTCGATGTATTCAGAATTTTTTTATATCCGTTAAATTGTCGTAACGAGTTGCAATAAATTTGTGCTTTAGCAATAATAATATGCTTTTTGAATCAAGCCTCATTGAAAAGTAGAATTTCAAATGTGAATTGTGTTCTTTCTAGAACAATAGAAATTTAAGCTTTTTATTAATAAATCGAATGATCAGGAAAATGAATACCTTAAACTATTTCATCAAATCGCTGTATTAAATTGTTGTTTAAAATGAATTCCAGTTGATTTCGATAAACTTGGATTGACTGACAACGAGAATCCTTACGGCGATCTGCCACCTATTTTTGCTCGTTCAATGGGAAATGCAGCGGCGTCTGTGATGGCAGAGTATATTGGCCAATACCTAGATCATAGAAGAGGAAAGCGGTCCACCCGAGAGAGCATACCGGAAGAGGTGGAAAAAATAATCCTTGATAGATTTCACGGAGGTGAAAGGTTAGTAAATAAAAATAATTGAATCCAATTTTATTGTATTCATTAAATTTCATTACGTGTATTACAGAAGGGATAAAAGTAGAAGAAACACGTTTGGTTAGTAAGGGCGGATATATTTGGCGCTCGGTGCCATCTGCCAACCCCATACGCTACGTGGATGGTGACATATTAAACGAAAAAATAAATTGTATCCATGTTTGTAATGTAATAAGAGATAATAAAATGTACTAAAATATTAAATTATTAAATCAAGCGGATTCCTCAATCTGATCCATTGTTGAATTCAATAATTACATGAGTTGTTTACAAATTGTACTAACGAAGTTTTATTACAAAAACACTCAAACCGGTAATGTATATAATATATGTCAAATTTCATTATACAATTTTGTGTTGCTTAAAGTGATAATTTATATTCAAGACGTTCATGGCACTAAAAGTGAAAAAAAAAAACAACTGGTACAGGTTGTATGCAATCATATCGTAAATAACTTCCTACATGCTAATAAACGTGTGGAGCAAAAAATTTCAATTGGAATCGAAATGGATCGTCCATAACGACCCGGGACTGCATAATAACATGACACATATTTAGGTACTTGTAACGTAAATACGACACTAAAATCAAGCGTAACTTTCACCTTTTGGCAATAAACGCATCGGCCATTCGGCTCACGGCCCACGTTTAAACACAAAAGGATGTTTTAAATTCTTGCGACGCTTCCGAAACCTTTAATTGTTATATAATATATATTTAAAGAGTGAAGTGGACCGATGTTGCAAAATAGGAGTAATTGTTAGGCAAGTCATGTGTCATTAAAAAACTGAATATATGTAGATCGTGAAAATAATTTTGAATAATTATAAGAAAATTATAACTTTTTTTTATTGTTATAGAAATAAATGATTTTGACGGAACAATCCTTTATTACAGTTTTTCTTTTAAGCATAATAATGTATCTAAATGATTGGAAATTTAGGATTTTTTTTCGTCAACAATGCGTTTTTTTCAGGGCTCTCTTATATGGTATTGCAGAAGATCTGTTGGCTAATTTTGGATTAGAAGGTAGAGAGTGCCTTTTGAGAGCTATTTGCGAAATTCACGCACACCCTCTTACAAACTTTGGCTTTCTTGGCGAAGTGATGAAGTTATTTTTTAGGTGAGTACCTACAGTCTGGGATTATCCGATCATGTGTACATTTCACATGGTTTAGCGGTGAAAGTAGTAAATAGCTTCTGCGAGAACTAAATGATAAAATAACCGTTTAC
>DWED01000158.1:0-13701 GCA_018245795.1 Protelbella ruficauda | reverse complement strand
TATATATATATATATATCGTAGGTGCGACTGCAATACCGCGTAAGCAACATTTTCAATAAGAGCTAATTTCAACAGAATTAACATTACAAAATAGCTCTTGTTGAAAATGTTAGTTACGCGGCATAGCAGTCGCACTGACGATACGTATGTTAGTTAACAGCCACTTATGTATGATCTCACAGCCGAGTATAGTTCTTGTCTGTAACTCGTAGAAAGAGACCTCATGCTTGATGGTACATCGTGGAAGGTGCCTTACGTAGCCTTGTTTAATTTGACATTGGAGATGACACATGTGAGTAACAAACCTTAGCCAAACATTAAAACCACAACCGAAACTGTGTAGCTCTGTGAAATATTCGAAAATGTATGACAAATAAATATTAGCAATAAATTTCTTATCTTTTGTAATTCCGTCATTTGCTTTGTGATAAACTAAAAATTTAATTTATTAAGCTGTCGACTTGGTAATGTGAAAACGTAACATCACGCCTGTAATCTCCGACGAGATAGGCAGAGGAGTGTAGTACACTCCCACGTTTCACCAGTTACGGTATAATATTGCAAGGCATATTATGATATATTTTCTATTATGACATTAGAGTGACCATAGACGCGCAACTGTAGTGGACACAGGAATCTACCTGATGTCGTGTAGACAAATATAGCAACACATATTCGTTTCGGTATCGTAAGAAATATTAATGCGCTGATAATGGTTGCTAAGATATATACATATATTATTGCATAGCAACCGTATAATATAGCACAATATACGATATTATGTATTATATAGATTTTCTTGGACGAAGGTCGTCAACGTTAATGTCTATTGTTAGTAAATAACTGTTAATAATAAACTTATAGTAATTTGCCGACTCATCCGCAATGAACGTTATTTATAGTTCGTGTTTGCAGTATGTTGGCAACATCGCTAAGAATAGACATACATAATATTTAGCTTTATATTGCAAGGATGAAGAACAAAGGCCCACATTCTTTCCATTCCCGAATAGAAATATAGGCAGTAGGAGAGAAGTATATTTATTGAAGGAAAGGCAGAAGAGTGCGTTTGACATTTGATTTCTGAAACAATATTGAATATAAATCAAAGGTTCTATTACAAACGAAGTATTCTTGAAAAAGAAATATTAAATAGATTAGTTAATCGACATTCTCGAGGAAAAAATACAGTTGCAAAATAGATCAATAGTGTGAAGTGATTTGCTACGGTGAGGACATATCAGAAAATAATGATGAGCTTTTGTGGGGTACTCCTGATTCAGTGCAGAAACAGCGCGTCGGTGACGTCATGACTACAGCGAGAAGCGCGCGAAGTGGCACCATTTACGTCGGGCCAACGCTAAAAGTGCCGCGTGGACGATACCCCTGACGCCTACGAGCCTGCAGCCTTGTGACATCACGGCTTACGTCACCACGTGTAGCCTCATCACAGGCGTGGAAAACCCCAGCACGCGTCAACAGTAACATATCTCATAAACATACGGGCCATCCATAAGTACAATTGACGCCGATTAACGCGTGAGAGCAGTATGTTCGTGTTATAGGAATGCTTTAACAAATCATAAGCTGTACAATATGAATGTGTAGCAGACAAATAGAGAGGAAAATGACACGGCTTTGTTTCCATGTTATATCGAAGAACGAAACATGGTTTAATTGGCGCGGGAAATTTCCGGATTAATTTTTCCGCTTTGTATCTACATATAATAATTAACCTACATTTATATACATATAGTATAGATAATAAAATTTGTCCATTCACTTTGACTAGAGGCTGGCTTACTTTACACGGTTTGAAGTACATTTTGGTAAATTTTTAAGCGTTTATTTCGTAGTAATGTTTTCCGTCGCCTGTTAGTTTCGTTTTCGTATTTCTGCAATGTCAGGGATGCATGTTAAAATTTCTAAGTTTCGATATTGTGTATTAGGGCCCATATTTAAAAAAACTAGGCTATCAGGCTACAACTGGGCTTTCGATACATTTTAGTACCGCAGGAATGCAAAATTATATCATTATAATGTATGATCAAAATCTTCAATCTTCTAAATCTTTAATGAATATGTTGTATTTGGCTTGCATGCGCTGGCCGAGATAGACCTTGAATATGACAAACAATGAACAACTTGGATATATATACCCTAAAAGTTTCATATTATATTTTACGAATCAGAAATTACTTCACACCCAATTTTTAATCTGTTTTTCTTCAATCAATCAAAAATAAATGTACGCCAATGTGGAGGGGAATGAACCACCGCAACCGGTGATGCTTGATTTATGTTGCACTAGCCGACTTGAGCGTCTTTTAATGTGGGTAGTGGCACAGTATTCTTACTCTCTTTCTACTACTGCGGGTCGCTTTATTGGCAACACTATCGTCTAGTTGGAAGCACTTTCATAGGTGACTGTAACAATAAAGTTCGATAGACACTATAAGCATGCCTTAAACATTACGTATTGCGAGGAAGGAACTGACGCCCAGTTGATGTACGCTCGATGACGTGGAGAGAAGTGTTTTGCAAACAGAGACCGGTTTGGCGTCCTTGCTCTCAGCGCGCACTGCATACACAGTTAAATAGGGTATGTTGCCAACATCTTTTGACACTATATATTTATTTGTACAACATGACATCACGCCTGTAATCCCCGAAGAGGTAGGCAGACGAGTGTAATACTCTCCCACGTTTCACTACGTTCACGTTTACGTCCCATGGAATAGGTGGTGATTTATTTGTATATTGTCCGCATTAGCGATATCAATTCAATTAATGTTTCTCTTATCTGCTGTAACCTCGCCTTCTCTCTTTAATTCTAATGCTTCGTTCTCTACACCAGTACTACTCCTATTTCTTATTTTATTAATAATTATTTCTCTGACTAAAGCTTCTCTCGTAGAAATTCGTGTACATACATCTATCATGGTACATCAACTGAGAGCATTGATTTGTTGTTTAGTACAAGCACAAGCACAGCACAAAACATAGCACAGAAAAGTCAATTAATTAACGATATAGATATTTTGTGATCGGATTGATTCGACCGATCGGTATTCTAACACGCTGTCATTCTATATTTCCGCCTACATGATACACAAGCTCCGATCAATCTTCCGTGGCATGCACCAGAGGCGGCTCGGCCAGTATCCGGCGATAGGTACCTAGCCGGCGACCCACCGCTCGTTGCGCAACACTGGATGTCGGTGACCGGACGACCGCTCGGGAATTTCCTCGTCTTCACGTCCGATGAGTTTTAATAAGTCTCTAACTTCAGAAAATTATTTGTGACCGTTCATCTTCTGATTAACTAAAACGATAGGAGTAGACTCGTCTCTAACACAATTATTAACCTTTTTGAAACTTATATTTTAGTAACACATAACTCCTGAACGATTTCATTCAATGAAATAATCAGTAAAGTTACAATCCAAATTCGTATTATATAGGCATGGTTACAACTGAGGCTTATTCTGATAGAATAATAGAATAATTACAGCGACGGTAATAATGTCTCTTGTAACAAATGTGTTAGTCCGTATATCCGACAACCACGTACTTGTGCAGTGTCTATTAATTTCACTTTAGGGGCTTTGCATAGATGAATTCTTCGCGCGCCCACATGTTCCGATCTTGTATTGTTTACCTTCCAATTATAATTTTAGTAATATATAAAATAAATGTACGTAAAATAAATGTCTATTCTAACTCGCTATAAATATCGCTGCTCCATCTACGTCCCTTTCGGTCTAATCTCCCCGCATCCATTTTTCCATTTATTTTCTGAACGAGATTATCCTTTCCTTATAGGTCACAGCGTATCCCGCGGTATTATAAACGAACACTGTAGTACAGCTCTATCTCGGTAAAATGTGGAAATATGTTCTTAAGTTTTTCAAAATTCGCTGTTTCTTCTTCTTCTTAAAGATTGATTAGCAATTGTATGGAACTTTGTTCTTTGAATTTGCTTTCAGCATTTTTTTTACATCAAATTAAATTATCAACATCTAAAGCGAGCTGACACATCTAATACTAGCACCAGTTTCAGATCCCTTGTAACCATCTCTGTGCGGCACGAGCCGGCTTACTGCAGTGGAGATTTCCTTCAGTCGGCGGAGAACAACAAGTGCCTAAGTTAGGTTGTTAATTGCTAATCACAACACATACGATAAGCGACCGAGGCAATCGATTAGTTGCATTATCGCTTTTTATAAGAATGACGCTGTTTGCTGTGTGATTTCATCTTCGGTATGAAATCAGCCGCCGGAACGATAAAGCAACGTTGACATCATTGGAAGAGCGTCGGCACTCTGCCAGCTACAGTCATGTTCAGAGGTATTTCCCAAGATTTCCGGCAATTTACCGCCTTCAGGAATGTTGGAGATAAAGCAGATGAAGGAGAACGCGTGAAATTAAAATACATATATTAATAAGCTGTCAGTAGCGGCGTAACAAGCTGTAGTGATCACACTGAGATCATAACAACAATTTTTATCAAAGGTAAATTAATAACCTAATGCCGCGTTAGTAGGAACAAATGATGATACAAATAACGTCAAAATTGATATCAATCCAATAAAAATATGTATCTATAATGAACACCAATCACATAATAAAATATTTTAATTGTACGAATCGAGTAATTTTGCCACACAAAGATTAAATATTAATAACAAACGAACAATTTACCGCAATGTTATGACAATACATACAAGCTTTACTAAATGCTCGCAGTTACCACACAGGAAACGTTACACATAGAAATAACTGAGCGGGACCCACGACTGGGTATGGAAAACCGATAATGGGAAAGGTTGCAAATCGACTCAGCAAATAAAATGGAATTTGATCGCCCACGATAACAAGTGAGAGAATTCATACGTAATTGCAATACTGACGAGAGAACGGTCCAAACGTACTCGACTGTAGGTAAAGTTCAACATAAAGACGTTTATTTTGAATCTATACAAATATATATAGATCAGTTCCCTTCTATACATAAACGAATCGTCATCCTAACACATAGATACATATTATCATAGATGCGTGCTTTAAATGCAACACGTGTCAGAAATTTTGGTAAATATAACAGGAAACGAATGTTCATGAATAAACGGTAATGAATGTCTATGACAGAAAATGTGTGACTTTCATTAAGCGTATGCTTGAAACTTATAACAAATAACACGAGAGTATTTAGTGATGTCAAATATCTTGTAAGCATTCACTGATGAGAAATGTACCTACAAGTATTATTGCTAACATTTACAACAATGGTAACTTGTTTAAATGGAAATATCGCTTATAAATCAAATAGAGATTTTGGTTGCAAGCAATGCATACTGACGAGAAACCTTGGGTCTCTTTGAACTGGGTCTCCTCCGGGTCAAATAATTAGTTACTTGCTTTCTATACATCAGTGTTTTAATTACCTGAAAAGAAAAAATACAACATTAGAAGAATACATAAAAAGCTTTTTGAAACTGTTTAAAGTTGGAAAGATTAACAATTCATTCCTTTTCTTCAGAACGTTTTTACAAGGACAGGTATTCGATTCATAGCGCTAAGTAATACCCATATTTAATAAGTTGTCTAAGATAGTCGTAACTTCATTAAGGGCTGTTCCGGCCGCAGCTGCCTTCGGCTGCGGGCTATAGTCATATCCAAGTCACCGGATATTCGTTTTTAAGCTAAAGCGTTTTTAAGTTCAAGATACTATTACTGCGAGCAGGCCGACTCTCCATAACATTATTTTAAACTTCTACGAGTCCAGTAGCCTTTATGATTCGAAAATAATACTACAACAATAATTAAACTTTTCTGGCTGATAATTATCGGTTCTAACAAGGTATTGTTTCATCGTAATCCTTCCTAGGTGAGGATGTGAACACGTGAACCGGTAGCTGGGTGCACGAGGAAATGAATTTCAATAAAAAGATATCAGACATTGTTAAGATTCAGCGAGCGCCGCGAGCGCGGCGGCGGATGGCGAAGGCCGTCGGCAAGGTCCGCCAATATTCTCGGAAGCGCGTACAGGTAAACCTCGTTGAGATTAACGCGCGAAGTGTTTACAACACGATACATACGTTGCAATCGAACGTACGTTTCGCTAGAATCCAAAGTGAATAAATACTTGCAAATGATCTTCGATATTTGTTTTATAAAGTGAAACATTCCGTTAACAACGCGCAACTGAACGAAACCATAACATGTTCAAACCACATACTACAGACGTAAACATGCAATGTTTTATTAAGCCGGTGATTTGCATTCTAGTTAAAGTAAATTAGACCCCACAATTTTTACCGTCGAACACGCAATCTCATAATTTTACTTTCGGTGAATAGAGGGCGCGCCGTCGTTCTCAAGTGCAGGCTGGTGTGCACCAATGCAAATAGAAAGAAAATATATGTTGGTTACTTGAAGTCTAGGAGCTAAAAATAGTTTCTAATAAAGGTGTTCTCTCCATCACTCGTAAAATCCAGTTGAGCACTAGATTGAGCCAATACGATTACTTGATTTGTTTTGAGATGCCTAGTAGCATAGGCAATTTTAATTATTGTGGAGAATAGTGTTGTCGATGAAGATAATAAGAGTTTTATTTTAATTCCTAAACAATTTTTCTCTAAATCACGCTTCAAATAAACAACAGAGGACAAATGGTGCACAGAAGAGGTCACGTAAATTGACATCGGCGACGGCGCGAGTGCGAACCTTCTAGAACAATTCGGCGCTCGCCCACTTGCTGGACACACGCAGCACTTGACCGTTGACCGCTGCAAGTGATTCGTCCTTGCACCGCTACCAAACCGATCGTCTTACTTATGCAAATTAAGACATACAACAGTTATATTTAAAATTAGAATTTAGAACAGGCTGCAATGCGTGCAACCAACCATCGTCCAGCATATTGGATGGATGAAATGTTCTTTGACTCCCATGTACGGTTGTCCACTGTGACTGAAATCTATATCCTTTCACAAAAAACTCACAATTTAGATAACACTTATCAGTGTTAAAAAATTAGCTCTATCAATCAAAATATAATTATTCCCTAGTCCTCTTCCAAATACAAATCAAAATACAGTACCGCAGTCATTAGGATAAAAATATGATGATGAAAAAATATGTAGAATCTTTGTAAATATGTAAATAGAAGTAAATATGTAGTAACTACTTATATACATATGTAGAGACTATGTAAATATGTATTCCGTGGAAACTCATGGACCTTATTATTATCAGTGAATGACATTCTCTACATATAACATTTTGTGTTCATGTAGTAGGTCACCAACGAAGCTTGCCGTACGTCTCCTATTGTAGCCCGCGAGAGCAGAGACCGGTGACATAACGACACTTGACGGGGCTACTCAAATCATACTCGTTTCTGAATGAACGTTCACAAAAACATCCAGCCCACATTAATAATATTCATGGTAAGTTTCAAACATCCATAAAACTATTTTGTATATTATACAAGTCAAAAAGAGAATAATAATATGCTATTTTGAGCAACATTTTTATTGGTCCGTAATCAATATTTATACCGCTCCACAGTTGGACACGGGTCTCCTTGCAAAGGTGAGACGGGTTTACGGCCATAAACGGCCACGCTGGCCAAGTGCGGTCGATAAGCTTTACATGTCTTAAGGAACTTAGTGGAGAACTGTTTCGGTGTGCAGATTTTCTCACGATATGTTCCTTTAACGTTCCCACAAGTGCCATTTAAATAAAAAACAAACATTCATTCCTAAACCATTACACTAATACTGCATATACATATTTTTCTTTAAGTTACACGATGGTAATAAAATAATATTAACGGCCATAAACTTGAGTAAGCTAAATCTAGAATTACTGTTATTGACAGACACGCCGTCGCACAGATTAACACGAGCGCTGGCGCCATGTGGCCTTTGTTTAATGAGAATTTATATTGTGTGCGAATGAGTTAACACACTTCAAGTGTACGCTCACATGTACCGCATACTTCCACAGATTGTAATTCTGTGCGTGTTGCCTCTAACCCGATTTATTACCACTTTATATGATGCATACGTACATTTAACAAAACGTCTTCGACTCACCATATCACATTTTTTTCAATACTTTTCTGTGTACATGGAAATCATGTATAGATTGCATGGTACAGCAACAGATCTATACAAGCCAATGAGTTTGTTTCGTGATAAGATATTACAACAAACAAAATCCCAGATCAGACAGCTGACAGTTTCGAGGCGCGGCGTACTTAAAGCTTCGATGGTCAGTTAGATTCACATCTTGTGTTACACTCAGTTCTAAGTATTTGGGATGCGTCGTGCCGCCGACTCGACCCGCCCGCGGCGGGCAGCATTGCGAATGGCGAATCGATTATGGCACGCGTCATCGACCGGCTAATTACAGCCGGTGACAGTGGCGGCGGACACGCGGCCGAGCGTGGGATTCTCTAAATATTCATATTTACATGTCGTATTAACAATTAAAAAACCGTTACCTCCACATTCTCCAGCGCCCGCGGACACAGTGTTACGCCGAGAGCCGACAGCGGGCGCACTGTTTACGACACGCTGACTACGTGTCGTAATCTATTGACATTATTATTTACTTGCTCCACATTAGTGTAGTTCGCTTATAACACTTCATTGAATAACTGTAAGTGAGATATAATGTGGGAGGCTCCTTAACGGTTGTTCTGTTTATCAGCAAAATCAATCAGCTTGACATTATGATGTATGAACACTTTTTACACTGTTAGCGGCTTCTCGTTTTTAATATTGTTATTTCCTATTTACAATCATAACCTCATTAGTTACACTGGATGGCAGCATCACAAAAATAAAATAAGTGGTCTCATTAAATATTCCACTGAATTATTTCTGGATATAGTAAGTTTCTATTTCATTCTATACATATATGCATGCATTTGAACTATAAAAGGGTATGGAATATCATTTAAATGTAAGAATTTAAAAGAGGGTATGAAATATCGTTTAAATTAAAAAAATTAAAGTATGGAATATCGTTTTAGTGGGCGTCATGGAACACTTCACGCATAATCTCACATATGTTTCAAATACTAGGTGTCGCGTCCGACGACAGTCGTGCGCTCACGTGAATGCTACGCGGCACGACGCGCCTGCGGGCGGCCACGCAGCAAGGTCGGACAAGGCCAATTCATCATTAGCGGTTAAACGTCTTTTCACTTATTGGCACGGTGAAAGTAGAATGTACAATACATGAGGATAATATTGACAGTACAGTTACAAGTTAATCAATAATATTTATAGAAGCATGTACCCAGATTACGTCTTGGTCGAAAATGTTTTTAAACTAGTACGGTATTTTAAATGTCCGGGAAAACCTTTAAGCGTAACGTTTGTTAATATACGTATTATGTCCATTAAAAATACTTATCATACGTAACTGCCTAGATGGTCGTGTGGTTTCAAGTGTGACTGCTGATCGACATCAGGTCGGGTACTGTTGGCGTTTGGGGTTTTATAACTTGAAACTCCTAGTAGAACTCAGAGTCTGCATTTCTGCTCCGTGTATGATGGGCCATACATATAACGACACTGGTGATACGTGGGAGTGTATTACACTCCTCTTCCTCTGTCGACCTCTACTAGAAGTACAGGCGTGATGTTACATTTTTATCACACTTTAGTACGTTCGATGCACTACTAAGATGCACGTGTATTTTTATCTCGTACCATGTTTTATCATGCATCACGTAGCATGTTCAGCTAAGCGAAGTATAGATATCGGTTATTTCATGGAGAACACGGCGTGAATGTAGTGTGGGGGTTGGAGCAAGGAGACGCGGGTTGAGGCGGGTTTAGGCGGGTGGGGGTAGGGAGGTACCGAGACGCCGGTGAATGGCCACGCGTCGCCATTTTTAATAAAATAAACCCACCCCTCCCGCCTATACTACCAGCCATGCTTTCATGAACGTAAACCAAGAGCGTTGTGGATACCGATTATAATTTTATAACATAGTGAATACGAAACGTATGAGACACCGGCACGCAAATGTTTACACTACCTAAAGTTCTACCGCCTGAAACGTCTACAGATAAGTAGTAAAAACAATTGTTTTTATCCGAACAAATGAGCCGCAGATCGCATTTTCAAATTATGTTCGGAAGAGTACATCGACAGAATTAAATATGTAAGTTCGATTCACATTATAACACGTTTCGAATGAATTAGCTGTTGTTTTTAACCTAACCTGAATTAACTTCGTCAAATGTTTACTTTATTACTCTGCTGAAATCGCTATATTTACCGATAAACACATATACACTGATAATTAAATGAACAGTTTACGACCAGTCATTTTTATACAGGCACACTTCGACTTACGTCGTTTCGACTTACGTTTTTAAGACCTAACATGCCGTAAGTACGAGGACTGCCTGTAATCGTCAATGTTAACGCGCACGAGTATATCTTATATATATAGATATCTTAACGTAGTAGGAAGAGAGCACAGAGTGACAATTACTTCTATCCTTGCAGACCTGTCGTGCTACTTCCACTTTCACCACTCTCTTCATCTTCTCTCTGCACGCCGGTTTCGGAGACTTCCAACTCAGTAACGTGCACGTGCACTTGCATCTCTATTAGACGGACATTCGCCAATGTATTACCTAAAGCATGCACATTAAAGGAACGAGAGCACCAATTAAAGCCGCATGCCTCCGCGCATCAAATCAAGATGGAGCCGGGCGCATGTAAACATTTACGGCGGCGAGTCCGTTGCTAAATTGGATCGGTTTACGGAATCGCGCGCAACCAGCGGCCGCGGGATTGCGGAATGGCTTGTAACAATAACGACGTCGATTCCGGTGCGGCGGCGCTCAACCCCGCGCGTGACGGAATTAAACTGATGTAAAAAAAAAAGCTGAACATCACGCCTGTAATCCCTGAAGGGGTAGGCGGGACCCTACACTCAGTACGCAGATGAGTATAGTACAAATGTAATTGTAGAAACGGGGGAGCGTTTCACTTTTTACATTTTACAATGTACACAGGATTGAAATATCATTGTTCTTTTCCGGAAGAAACCTTAGGCAAAATTCCCTAAATCATTAAATGCATTCAAGGCTACATTTTATATTCGCGGATCGGTGGTGTTATCAAGTAGTAATTGAGTTTTCACGAGGTGTAACGTGTTCGGGCACTCAGTGTTAAGATACATGTTGAGTTATATCGTGGTTGAATCATTATCATCTTTGATTAATCGTCGATTTAACTACTCGTGAAATGTGAACAAAATCGAGTATCACGCCATCATCGAATTGTTCAAATGATACTAGTCAGAGTCAAAATATTATATATATAATAGTTTTTGAGTCGCTAAAGTCTTGTCTTAGATAGGCGATAGGTCTTTTACTAAATATCCTGGTCGTCGGTTTATGGGGTTCCTAGCGGGCAAAAACATGTCTTCCACGGTATTTAAGCACAGCAGGGAAAGCATTTGTCGACGACGCACAATCGTTACGTCTAGTAATTAAAACAAATTAAGTGAAACATCTGAAAAAATATATTTTTGTCGCGGGTATTCAAAAAGTCAAACAAGTTTTGTTTTAGCTGTCTTTCTTTCTTTCTTATGTATATTATATTTTGTGACCGTATTTGTACAGAAAGACACAACAAATTGCTACGTCACAGATTTAAGATAACTAATCCCTCATCGAGCCACGGGAGGATGCGTATAAAACGCGCCCGTTTGGAGTGGGTAAATATAAATTTAACATTAATCAATCGAATGCAACATGAAAGAGTTTACAAATTCCATCCATTAAAATATTTACCCTCGGCAGTGTGTCGGTTACTTCAAGTGTTTAATAGACCAACATTTTTTTTAGGAAAAAAAAGCAAAAACAAGGTTGGACACCGCTGCTTTGTAGGTGAGTGAAATAGGACGGGTAAACACATGTGCAGCGCGTGGCTCTCGTCAGGAAGCCGTCATTTGGAAGCGTATTGATGCCGCAGGCACATTGCGTTTAGACAAACCAAATATTTTCCTTGGCGAACCCAATATATCGATCTAAAAATAAATTAAATATCACTCAAAATAACCTGTTCGCAGAATATTCGGAATTAGAAAAATATCTAAATTGCTCATTTAGGTGCTATCAGCTGATAAACGAGCCGAACGAGTTAAAGAATTAATATATTTAAGCCAATGAATATTACATTCAAGGAGACATCCGTACACATGATATATGAAGACTATATTGGGCACAAGAAACACATTTCAAATTAAGAGGTATCGTAACATTAGAATTTAATGGGATCTTTATCATTGTGACATGTCATTACTAGTCATTTAAAGAGGTCAAATAACTTGATACCTACGAATCTATAAGTGGAAAAAACGCTGCACAAACAAAATTTAACCAGTAGAGCGAAATGAATACAACATGAAACGCCAATTCACAGAACTCATCTCGAAGTAGTAGTAAGTAGTATTAGAAGATAGAGCCAAGAAGTAAAACATGTACCATTGTTGTAACAACACCTACCTTTTCTGTTACAATATTTTCTGCGATAATCTTTTGGGTTGCCTGGAAGAAATCGCTTTTAAGCGATAAGATTGCCCATTGTTTCAATGTAATTGTTCGTGTAAATTATAATGTCTCCATGTGGTGTAAATAACAAAGAATTATCTATCTATGTAATAATATGTAGCTCCATACAATCGCGTATAAAGGAGATGGCTGTTCAACAAACAATTGCAAAGTTCATAACCCTGCAGGAATATGTTGTTCATTTTAATTAGTAGCTACAACCTATGACAGCTTACGAAATACAAATTGAAGTATCGCCATTTATGACAGTAGGAAATACTGTATCTTCACAAGCTGTACAGTCCATCGATTTGTAAGTTTTTTCATCCCTATATCAATGATCAAACTTGTACTTACGTGTAACCGCTAGTCAAATACGGCTTTATATTTTTAAGATTGGAAATGAACGTCAATTTTTTACCACAAATCCAAACTAAAAAAATGTTAGCAAGTTTTCATTTAATACGGTCTCTTTATTATCTTCGTAGTGCCGCCTCGAATGTATATGTTTATGTCACGTAAACAAGTCGCTACAAACTTGAAATATCTTTTGTCTTACTTTAACGTACCCAAAGAGATGATGTAACATGTATTGACATAATAATGTGCAGAAACGACATTATATTCTGAATCTTCAGTCATGTCCCAGAATTGTAGGCTTGCTCACGAATAGAAATCCTCGGCCAGGCTCTACACTAAGCACAACCACCCACCGCCCACTATTCACTTCATGTCTCCATTGAAGCGTGAAATACGACAGGATTTTCTATCTTGGTCTATTATTGTTTCGTAAACGTCTAGACGCTGTTACGGGTATCATTTTGAGCTCTCAGTATAAGAAGCTGGTCTATCTCAACGCTAATATAATTTTTTCACCGATGGAAATATCTAAATTTCAGGTCCGATTACGAAATAGAGGATGAGTCTATAGCTATACACCGGAAAAATGTTTTGGTTTAATTAATTCCTGTTATACGTTATATCTATGTATAGATAATAATATAATAATCGATCCATTTGTCACCATTCCACTGTTGGAATATGGGTCTCCTCTCATATTGAGAGGGTTAAGGCCATAGTCTGTCACGCTGGCCAAGTGCG
>DWED01000157.1:0-13723 GCA_018245795.1 Protelbella ruficauda | reverse complement strand
CGCAGCTTGAGCTGGTATAGCTTGCAGCTGTCCGGAAGGAAACACCGACATAGTTGTGATTCCGAGTCTATAGCTGTATACGAGTATGTGGAACGTATTATGTTGTGTATTCCGTTCGGGGCTAGACGAACTTTTATTGTAAATAGAGGTCGCGTAGGCGTAATGGATACATATGTTTTTTATTCGTGTTATGTGCACCCAACCTTCAGTGAGTTGAACATTACATCTTTTTTTCAACGTGATATTAACATGATAAAGAATACTGATTTTTTTTTTCATATGCCTACTTTAATCATAATCACACCACTGGTACGACGATACATGATCCAGAAGGTTCCATACTCTTTAAACTTGTCTATGTTATACGCGTATGTTATATTTTCGGGTTGTACAATTAATTTGCATCATAGCTAAAATACAATAACGCTATTGCGAAATGGTTAGATATTAAGTCAATTATTTGTTAAAACGAACAAAACAAGACAAATTTGTTATATGTTAATATGTATGTGTAAATGTGAAAGCTGTTTAAACAGACTAGATTTTAATGTACCTTAAACAAAGGTCCGAATAACTCTCAAGACGCCCCTAAAATAATTTTATTCCAACCTCACGATTCTCTCGCGGTCTCATCATTTCAAACCTTAAATGATAAAATTATTTATAACCCACATACATTTTATGCCCCCAGCGTATAAATGCACCCCTTTAGACTCAAGAGCCCCTCAGTGTGACGCCACGTCCCCAGCAAGTTGACATGCCCACTTGTCACAATTTTCACCCTTTTCGAGGAAAAATCATAGAGAGCCAGCACTTTCAAATGAAGTTTCCTCTTTTCTTTTGAGGCTATGCAGGCCTTATATAAGCCATATATAAAGCCTAAATATATTTCGACCATAATTTATTTATCAAATGTTTATTACGTAAAATGTACGGTATCCTTTCCTTAATGCAGTTTAATTTACGTTGAATTATAATTGACACCGCTTGCAAACACTGCATATTTACTATCACTGCATAATGTATAACGTAAGATGGTCACTACATATAAGAAAGATCTTTTTAACAAATAAATCATATAGTACTCAAATATGTTGCTACCCTTATGACTTAAATAAAATAGTGATAAAGAGTTAATTTATCACCCCCTTCAAACCTGAATAGCATCACCGAAAGTATCATGATACACCCCAAGACAAATGATACGTGACAAGTGATTTAAATAAAGAATTGTAACCCGCCTCAAACAGGAGTGAATCATCAATCTAACGTAACTCGCTCGTCCTGTCTTAACCAAATTACGTCTGTACTCGGATTATTGAAAAGTGTTTAGATCCTACTTGATTATGAGTATAACGTCGTATGAATACCACCGACTTTTAGTGTGAAGAAGTAAATATATTATCACTATGACGATGATGATCATGATAATCGATTCCAAGGACTTTTAGTGTTAAGTAGTAAATATGTATATTACCAGTCCTTATTACTTGTAATGGGTAAAAGTTTAGCTTAATTTGTTTGCTCTTTTATTAAACGAAATCGGCTCCTGTACCAAGTTTAGACCTTATAAAAAAATTTCAACATATCTTAAACTAATGTTTACTCCCCGCTCTGAGGAAACTCTACGAACGACTGACCCTAAGTCGTCTCAAATCATTTTCAATAAACAATAATCTTATACCAGACGAGCAGTTCGGTTTCCAAGGTTCCGGTGCGGTTTCCAGTGCGTCCATAAGTTTATTTACAAAAATGTTTTATTAAAAATATTAAATGTACGTTTTCCATATTAATATTAAAATAAATGGTGATGATCATCGCTTTAAAGATCGAATATTTAAATCGAATATTTAGATCAAATATTTAGATCGAATATTTAGATCGAATACGTGATCATTACAACGAATAACAAAATTACTGAACTAACATAAAACGTGGACTGACGCAACGTTAGTTCGACACGCGATATCGTCGTTACCGATTAACAAATACAAAATTACAATTGAAAATCCTTTTATATAACCAACTGTAACCTTAACCCCTTGGAATAAGGATCAATATTGAGTAAACTGTGATCACAACATGGTGTTTTATTGTCGTGGCTGTAAATAAAAAACTGCTGTTACTCGGGTAATCAAAGTCAAACTAATTGATTTCCTATTATCTTTATGACTTCTAATACGATAATTTTATTCGGTAAATAAAGCGGCTAGTATCATTACGTCCTGTTATTAATGGATATATCTCTATTATTTAAATGGGTGAACGTAAAGGTAATTGATGAAACGTGGGAGTGTTCTAAATTTCTCTGGCTACCCCTTCGGGGCTCACAGGCGTGATGTTAGGTTTTTTCTTTATTAATTGAAATGGGATACAGTTGTAAATAAAGTTACACTAATAACAATTGGGATTATGTTAAAAACGTCCTCTAGAAAGGCTTCAGCAGGTAGGTTATAAATGCGTAAAATTCTACGCTTGACCCACACCGGCGAGAACTGCCAAGAGTGAAATTACTTCGGAGCGCACAATGCGACAGAATTTTTTTTTGTAACAATGCTTGATATTTGCAGTCTAAGAATGGCATATTTAAATTGTCGGGTGATTTCACGGCCGTAAATCGAACCTGGAACTCTTAGTACAGTTTACTAATATGTGGTGAAGTATGTGTTATTATTATAAATTAAAGAAATTTTATATCGGCAATTTATATTACTTTTTTTGTGCAATTGCATTCGTTCCTCTCTTTCATGGATAAAAGAAGTTGAAAATGAAAATGTTTTCGTTCTTTTATTTCCTACCGTCCTTTTTCTTCTAGTGTCAGTAGTTTATAGGTTCTACATTCAAAGGTTCTACATTCATGGCAATTGTACAAATATGTCAGTACTTCGACTTGTCTGTTCCAGCGTAACTGCGGTGTACAGGAAGCAACTATTAATAAACAAATAACGACTATTAATAATTCAATCTTCAAACAATGGTTAATAGGCTCTTAGGCATGCGTGCTCCATCTTAGGATGCAATTGCGCTCTTCATCCGGCGAGATCGCGGCCAAACGCAAGCCTGTCATATAATAAAAAAACAACAATTACAAATAAGTTGATATATTATCTATCTTATTTTTACTGTTTTTTGGTTTGTCACAAAACCCGGCAATTACGATGCCTTTACACACAGCACACCCACCCATCCAGACACTCACGCACGCACGCACCCAAACATGCGCACGCACGCACGCACGCGCGCACGCACAAGCACACACACACACACACACACACTTTATCCATTACACGCTAACCCATACATTTAACCTTAACATTTCTGTCTTGACTATTGAACTAATGATCATTCTTTTCAGGTATTTATTTATTTATTTTTTATTTGAGAAACAAACAATGTGGTAATACATTAATCTAAGACACAAAAAATTTGTACATACATCAACAAAGTTTCCACTGCTCACTAATATTACGAGCATATTTTCTTTTGACAAGAGGAACACAAAACAGGGATTTTTATCGCGAGTTGATTCGGGGGCATTTCAGAGTTATATAACTTAATAGAAAAGGTGATTCTATATAGTTATTTAAAATTTTATATAGGAACATTTGGTCCCTTTCAGCTCTTCTTTTTGTTAGGGATGTGGTTGGAGGTACAATTTTAAATCTATACTCTACATGTTTCAGGAATAACTTATAAATTTTATCTAATTTATTTATTTGTACTATGTAGTGCGGGTTCCAGACGATTGACCCATACTCAAGTAGCGATCTGACATACGAATTAAATAGGAGTGAAAGTGTTGAACTTAATTTAAAATCTCTACTGACCCTTAAGATAAAGCCAAGCATTCGGTAAGCCTTAGGTATGATATAATCTAGGTGTTTATTGAAATTTAACTTATTGTCCAACATTAAACCTAAGTCCTTTACCTCTGTTACACGACTAATAGGTATATTATTAAATTTGTAGTCAAATTTTATATGGTTAGGGCTCCTAGAAAATGTTATGATGTTACATTTTAGAATATTGAGATGCAAGAAATTTTCTTCACAATAGTCTATAAATTTTACAAGGTCATTTTGTAATTCGGTACAATCCATATCGGTTTTAACTTTTCTAAAAATTTTCATGTCATCTGCATATGGCCTTATTTCTCTTGTTCTGACAGTAGACCCATGTTTCAAGAGTGAAATGATAAAAGGGTCGACAGAAATAAAGAGAAAACACAAAAAATACAGATGAATTGAGAACCTCTTCCTGTTTTGAAGTAGTTTAAAAATGTGCGTTTTAAGATTAAATGTCGCTTGCTGAAATGGTGAAGGAAAAGATCATGAGACAACTTGCACGTCTTAGAATACTCCGTAATGTTCTTTAAGGCATGTAAAATTTTACTACCAGAACTTGGCCAGCGTGGCTGTCTATGGTCTTAACCTGTTTCACTCTGAAAGGAGACTCTGGTTCAATAGTGGAACGATAAGAGAGTTAATGGTGATGATAAAAAGTGTTTGTCTAATTAACACCGGTAGGCCGACGTTAATCTTAACGGCAACATTTTATTTAGCGAGATAAATGGCCACACGGCTATTTACGCCGACCACCCCGGAGAGCGTTGCGCGCCGCACTGTAACGATATATTAATTCAGAGACTTCACGAGCTCGCTGTAAAAATAATATTGAAACGATAAACATGCTGCACGGAATGTTTTCTTTACTTTTTTACGTACTTTTTAAATAAGTAAGTTTGAAGAGGTCCTATGTTATGCTAAACGGGTGGCTGATATACTGTAAAATTACATATTAAAATAGATTGTAAGATCCGTATTATGTAGACTGGCAGATCGCTAGCAGGTTTCGGTATAGCGCGGCAGTAGTGTAGGCGGTATGAGAAGCCGTGCTCTGCGATCCCCCGCCCTTGTGCCCAGGAGGTGACCAACGGTTCTTAGCTTTTAAAATATTTTTCAAGTAATGTCAACATCTTCTATAAGATCAACTGATCAACGCTTCTGATAAATGCAGTTTATAAATGTCTAGAAACTACTAATTTACCAAATACGACTACAAATTCTATGTTAGGGTTTTTAAAATTATATTATAATTTTACAAAACAGTTATATATATACTATATAAATATTATTTAGCGTTTTGGAACAAATTTTTAAGATATAAAATAAGTTAAGCGTCTCCTTCCGAGGTTATTTCGAGATACACAAAGGGCTTTCAATTTAACGGCTCCTTAAAATCACTGGGATTACACAGGATTTAATGGATAACAACTTTAGAGGATTTGCTAAAGACCAAAAAATTGTACAAGCGACGCTTTCTTGGGACAAATCTCGCGGCCATTCGTTTAAGGATTTAATGGAGGCGGCTTTTGTGTGATGTTGTCCATTACCCAACGTTGCACCGCCACGGAACAAATGACGTGTGTTCAAACAGGCACACTGTGCCAGAAAACTTAATAAGAAATATACCAATAATGTAAAAATTTGTAATTTGGTCCAGAACCGTAGTCAAATATTTTAAAATATTTTTGAAGATTTCCGTTTTTAGAATATACCTTTAAAATTGGTTATCTTGGGAGTAAAACTCCGCGGTAATTTTTCAAAGGTCTCCTCCGAAGTTTTGTTTGTGTTATCTTCATTACTCGGTGGTAGGGCAATGACTCGGCTTGATGAGCGCTAGGTATTTTTATTTCATGCTGCAAAGGATTACGGTCAGGAAACACAAGAACAATGGTTACCTAAAAGTAATTAGCGCCGTGAAAGTATTCTGTGTGCTACTTTTGGGGCAGTTTTAAAAATGTGAGTAATTGTTCACTGCACTGAAAGCGGTCTATAAAATGTTGCTCAAAGCAGTTCGAGCGAGAACAGATGCAATAATTGGAAAGAAATGGTAATTAAAACCGGACTTACAGTAGATATTTTTTTTTATATATGTATGTCTAACGGGTCTTTTAAGATTATTTATTTTGGGACGGCTTCATTAGTTTGCATTGAATTTAATTTGTGGAATCATCAGATCTTATTTGAATTTGACAAATTTATTTGTGATATCTAGTATCGTTAAATACATTTGACTAGAATGGTAATCATAGTGTGTTTAAAGGACTTTTTTAATTGTTTTGTTCATTTTATTTTGCAAGAAAGAGAAGATTGTTGTCCGAGTGGGGTCACCAGCGGCGCCAATCTCGTAGTGGAGACTCGGGTTCTACAATGTAATGATACACTGATAAAGTGTATGTCCATGTGCGTCTTGTAATTAATAAAATTTATTGAACTTGAATTGGAATTTTACATATTATTTCAGAATGTAAATCTGTCACGTGTATCTATCCCTCTGGTCCACTGAGCGGCTTTACTCGTATTTAATAAACTTTGTGAGAGTATAATATACCTAATAGTGCCTGCATCACTGAGCTCTGAAAGTCGCTTTGCAAATTTTTAAAACATTCCCGCCACTGCTCGTCGTAAACATTAAAAACTCCAAGGTGTAATTAATTAAGGCTAAAATGTTTTCATTTAAATATATAATTTTCTCAAAGGGCAAAATTTGAAGGCTTTTACCATATTTACCATTAGTCCAAAATGATAAAAACGTTACTTTTTCAATTAATTGAACATTCGAAATAGATGTAAAGGTGAACATGTATTCCATTAGTGAGTAATTTCGTAATATACGTGAGTACTGTTATACGATGTACGAAGTAAACCAGGAAATGGTAGGTGCGGGGAACCAGCACCGCTACCCCTGTTGGTGCCGTGCCTGTTACTATAACAATTTGCGTTTCGGTTCGAAGTCGTGGTTAGGCCCACGTGTGGACTGGAGCTGACCACCTCATTTCTCTGAAGCAGCAATTTCTTTAGCCAGCGTTAAATAAGACATTGACCGGCCTGTTGGTACAGTGGTTATTGGACCTGCCCCGTTGCGCCAGGGGTCGATGGTTAAATTCCCACCCAAAATTAATATTTATGGGATGAGCACAAATATTTGTTCTGTGTCTGGGTGTAAAAAATTTTTTTATAAGTATATACTCGTATTTATTGTGTATATGTAGTATATCAGCCGTCCGGTTACCATAACGCAAGCTGTCTTAATGCGTACTTTGGGATCAGATGGCCGAGTGGGGCGACGATATTGTTATTATTATTGTGTATTAACCGGGCTAATAATATTAACAACCCCTACTGCTGTAATCATGTCAACTATGTAACACAATCTAGTAATCTCATTAAACACTCATCATAACTAGATTAACTGATACAAATAGAGCTATTCGTACAGTCCTGTTCGAGGCCGGCTGCCGGCGCTCAAGGGCGGCCGGTCATTAATAAGAGCTGCCTGCTCTTTAAAAACTTACGTATAACTTCATTCAAATTAAATTTGTGTAGTTGTAAATTTTAAAGCGTAACATCACGCCTGTAATCCTCGAAGGTGTAGGCAGAGGAGTGTAGTACACGTTTCACCAGTTACGTTTAAGTCCCATAGAATAGGTGGTGACCCTACTGTCATATACCGGGCACAAATCCAGATTCCAATACTACCCGACCCGGGCATTTGAACCCAGGACCTCCCGATCGTCAGTCACGTTTGCAACCACTCGACAGTCAATTTAAGTAACCTGTTAAAGTTACCACTTCAAACATTTTAAGTAATTTGTTATTATACCGTATCATAAAAATGGTTATTAACTTATTAGGCAACGATACAAAAATAATTTATTTTGTCTGGTTACGAACTGTAGTTACGAAAATGGAAATGGTTTAATCTAACACGTGCAATCGGAGAATGTTGATATTACCTATAATAGGCATATAAAGTACTAAACTAATAAAAACATTAGTTTTATGGAATATATCAATAAACAAATAGGTAATCTCCCGTGAAACATCAATGGAAAAAAAAGTTAAAATACTGTAGGCGTGGATAAAATACAATTGCCATAAGTACCCTATAATTTCCACGTTTTCAGATGCGACACAGCCTCCGGGAACAGATAGGAAGATTGTTATATTAACTTTATAAGCAATCCATTTATTATTCACTCTGTAAAGTCTCCATTTCCTGTCCTACAACGACTATACTTAGTAACATTTGAATATTCATTTCAATACATGAAAAATGATAAGACGAACGACATAACATTTTGAAAAACCTTTATTGCTACTGGAGGTAAGCTTATTGTAGCGTAAACTTTGTTGATACATCTGACGTTCTGGATGCGAGCGTCCCTAAGTAGTTGTAGGAACAATTCCATTGTCAATTCATCACGCATTCCCAAACTAACAAGTAGGATTAGGCTTCACGGCCCCGAAGGTTATGTAACCGGTAATACTCAGTAATAGCTATCGAATTCAGGATTGGTTCCGCTCCTCGTGCCCTTTCAGATTGCCGATCTACTTGTTGATCGGGACAATCGAGCTTTATTTACGCAGCTTACACTCTAACTGTTATATGTAAAGATTGCTTTGTGTGATCTTATTTGATGTAGTAATATGCGTAGTAATATACCCACGTACATAATATGTAGCCGCACTCAAATAGGTCTGCACACAGCAAGCGAGGTAACAAGGTAACGATTAGTTGCTGAATATAAGTCAAAGACGTCTCTGGGAAATATGACATATATATACTACAGTTACTATTTTTATTATATCACCACTCCAGATCCTTTAAGGCGGCGGCAGAGAGCACCGAGTGGCAAGTATCCCTCTCTTTACAGACATAATGTTCTTATTTTATATTAATTAGACTATACACACATGCCAGTTTCGAGCATTTCAAACGCCCATCACTCAGATTATGATCGTGTTCTACCAATATTTAAATCCGTGGACCACGCGGTCACCGAGCGGAGTCAGTTAATTAAAACCTGATTGATAGCTTTGCAGTGAGCTCGTAACCGACTGACGCAAGCCGCACGGCAATAAGCAGGAGTATTTGATACTTCATAAAGTAGCTTTAAAACTCGTAATTCGATTATAATCACTTGAAGTTGGCAATCGATGGGCGGCGCAGTGCGGCAGGAGCGCACGCCGCGGGCTTCGTCATAGAATATGGTATTTTTACAGAACGTTTATGCAACAAAAGGATATTTATGTAAACAGTTTTGGAACGAGCTAGAATAGAAAGCACACGTCTTGGCTATGATTTCGCTTTAGAAGTACAAATTGTATATTTAGTTATATCATTTAAAACCTGAGATCTAAGCCATAATTAACGTAAAAGTCATATAGATTCAAATATACCTCGTTTTTATTTCGTGAAACTCGCAGCGGGAGATTAAAAAAGCGTAAAAGCCCGAAGTGGAAAATTCTCGCTTTTAATGTATTTTCAATCGTTACTCTTATCTCTGTAATGTGATGACTCTAACAAGAAAGAGGCGTGACTGGTAGTGAGTCTTAATTAAATTTGATGTTATTACTTTAGCTGAGGTGTAAGAAATATAAAGGGTTTCAAGCTCCGACTAGCAGTCCAAGATGTCCAAACGAGGTTCTGGCGATCGGCTGATCGTAGTACAGCGTATTCCCGATGGAGTAGACAGGGAGTGTAGTACAATCCCAAGATTTACCTGTTAAATTCTACACCCCTTCATGAAACAGGAATTGAGCCTAATACCATAAATCGGGCACAATTTCAGACTCCGAGGTGCCACTAGAAATTCTGAGTTAGAGAAGCCCAATAATATCTCTGTCAGTAGTCGCGCTCCCAACCATTGACCATTGAGGCAGTCATTGATGATGATGACTGAAAAAAAATTGCGTGTAATAACGAGGAAGTTCAACGGCCGCTTGTGGTATAGTCTGTGGGCGGGTCGCGTGCGCGCCGCTCATGTTAATGGCTGGTTTTCAATTTGGATGCTAATCCGCGTCGTATGATTTGTCGATTTCTTATCTTTGGCTTAAGCCCTTTTAATTGATTGTTATCTCGCTACAATCTTCGTTGGCTTTCTGCGTTTCAAAAACTTTGTACTAAATTAAGTGTAGCCTTTGTAAAACATTGCACGAATAGTGTTTTGTGTTTCATTTCTAATATTGCTTATACGTCTTCAAGCGAAAAACCTTTAAGTCTACCTATTAATTAATCAGTTAGAAACGATTGAATGATGATCAGAAAATATATCATTTTTATAAAGTGCTGTTATCCATAGACCTAGTATTTAAAAGTAATTTGACCAGTACCTGTTGTGTTCACTGTTTAGACATTATCATGTTTATAATTGTAAAGTAATATTTAAGCGAATTTAGCTAACATTATTATGTACAATTTATTGCAATTCTGTACCATTAGAATAGAAGATTTTATTTAATTGCACAACTAAATAATTAAGCGCACTTTGTTATTATTCCATTATACCATCACGACAGGTCGCTTACGAATTTCGCAGAGAGCACCGATAGTCAAATATCTTTACAGAGCTGACGTGCTTCTTCTACATTCATCAATAATAATAAAACGGTTCGTAAAATGTTGTAAGTTGCAGTTCCTAAAGCAGAAACCGCGCGCCGTCAGCTGCGAGAACTTCAATGAAATCGTAGAAATTAGGTTTCACTTACAAACATTTCGATGTCTAGAAACTGTCATGAATAATTTGTCAGCAGTCTTATCTATTGATATTATAAAAACTGAAAAGCAGTCGAAATAACCAAAGATCAGATACTGTCTAACGGGGACTCTGAAGTCTCCGAAACTAGCGTGCGTGTATAAAAGGAGTGGTGAAATAAGGACGACAAGACTATAAGGACAAAGATGATTGGCTCTCGGTACTCTCTACCTACTACGTAAGGGAGCTGGCGTGATTACATCATAATATTAAATAAATGTTGAGTATGGCAGAAGTTCCTGCAGCAGTTGGTAGCGCGAGAGCGGCGCAGCTGGAGTTACTTAGCGACGTAAGTACTACTTAACGGCATTGTTCGAAGCGAGACCTTCCAAGTTCAGAGACTTAGCGCTCCGACTCTATTCTAGGGATAACAATACATACGTGAGATGTCTTACGTCCTATTTGAAATCCTATACATATTTAGGAGTGGCAGGGGTCTTTACACACAATGATGTAGTCCTCTATGGTATTTCCATTATAAAAAATGAACCATTGCTTTGACATACTGTCCTATTAAATTTAAGCGTGTTCGTAGACCCATAAAAGTTACATGAAAAATCTAAAAAAAGTGTTGTTTCATACACAGCTAATTACATTTAAAGATTACATGTGACATAGAACAAGAGGTCAAGTTTACGAAAGTGTGTCAATACATAAATCTAGACTTTTCAAATTGCGAATGACTACACCTTACAGATTATTTTGATAAACTTTTCTAGGTTTCTTTAAGATATTTACCTTCAACGTTCCAGTAACTGATAAATAAAAGTTTAAATCGCACATAATTCTTGAAGAACTGTGCACCAAGATTTGAACTGTGGATTTTAGAGCGGGAGGCTGACTTCGTAACCAATAGGACGTCGCTACTAGCAAGGCTTGTCGTTGCAGGTAGCATGCTTTGATACTTTGTAAATATAGCTTAATTACAGGTATTCATTGTTTTTAAGTAAATATCGAATCTTTAGAAAGTCCTTATAACCCTATTCATTCATTCTTCTTTTTTATATTATTGTAACTCTTTATATATGATTGTGTTTGATAATATTAATAATAAATGACACTCAAAAAACTATTTTAAATAAACGGCATAATAATACAATTTTGGGATACTTCCACACACGACCATATGATCCCGAAGGAGGCTTAAAGAAGGCCGATGTTGCAGTGTTGCCGCGTAATAATATAAGTGTACACAGTTTTTTTAAGTTTTTTTTACACCTTGAAACCGAACAAATATTTATGTATTACCATTACACCAAATACGAAAATTTGGTGGGAATCAAACCCGCAATCCACATGACAATCAGTTTCGCCAATCAATAGACCAACGGGCCAGTCACTACATTAGTATTATTAGTTTTTTCTGACTTGTTTCAGAATTTTTGTTCTCCCACAATATACATTTATCGAGCTATCAATAAGCTTCAACCAATTACATGTCATGTCCACGCAGACCTAATGATCTTGTTCTCGGCAGGCGGACGGAGTATTGGGCGGATTGAGAGAATATCCTTGGTAAAGAACAGCAGGGATCTACCATCAGCGTCATTGCAAACCCACTACCACCACACACCATTAAACCTAAGTGAAAATTCTCCGCTTGACTATAAGCTGCACAAACAAAAGGGTGTAGGTATATATCCGTACTAAAATTATTATTATTATTATATCATTACGTCATATCCCTTACTGAATAGGCCGAGAGCACCCAGTTCAAAGTATCTCTATGCTTAAAAACCTGACGTGCATACACGCAAGATAGTTTTGGAGACTTCAGACTTCCCCTTCAGCCAGTCCCCGACCTATTCTTATTAAGATGTTATCATGTTAATATCAACAGGTCGGATACTGCAATAGGAAACAATGTTAACGATTGCGACTAACATTGTGTTAGATATTAATCCCAGGTGGAGGTCAGGCACAAGCTTGTTACGGGGGGTTAAAATGGAACACGTGTTACCGCTTGCGAAATAATTCATGCATACATTGACGCGACCATTCTTGTACACCAGGTTGCTTAAAAATATGATTAGGTACTTACGCGTTCGAGTATTTTTATGTTGAAGTTTAGAAATATAACAATTTTAAAGCATTAATATAACAATATTTTGTGTGAATTTAATAAGTTCAAAATAGTCATCGAATCTGCCCAGCGTGTCAGACTAAGGTCTGACTGGGAGCACTGTGTCCAACTATGGAAGAGTGAAGGGGTTGATAATGGTGATGTTATCTATATATTTATCGTTATATTTTAATTTTAGAGTCACAGTAGGTGTTTGGCAAAACGATTCTCTGCATATTCTTTTTTATTTAGGAAAATATCAACAGCAATATAGTAGCAATGTTATTATATCACTATGTCCACTACAGTAGTTGTACAGGGTAAGTGTAACTCGCAGCAATAAACATTCATTCCGGCGAATCAAGTGCGAAACTAAGCGTAGGGGCCCGCCCGCCGCCGTGTGCCCGCGACATTAGCTCACGGACGTCGCGCAAAAATGTCGCCCTATGAAAAATGAACACCGCAACGGGCTTAGCCACAATAAATATCCCGCGGCTTCGTCCCTTTATAAGGTAACACCTAACGAGACAGACAGCGTCGCAACAAATGGGAAGGATTTATTGAAACAAGAGAACGGTCCAATGATAATAATGGCGGATGCGTGTAACAAGGGTCGCGTTCAGTTTATTTGATGAAAAGCGTTGTCATGTAGAGCAACTCCGGCGGTGGCGGCCGCGAGGCGGGCGGGGCGGGGGGTGCTCTGTGCTATGTCATGACCTTGGGCCACACGTATCAATTGTTGGACCATTTTATAATATCTTATTTTAACATTACCGCCCTCAATTACTAGATTGATTAATATGGTTAATCAATTATGAAACGAATTGGCGGGTTTAAGAGGTTCCCAGCCTCATGTTAGGAGCCCCAAACAACTTCACCTACTTGTAGTCTCTGTAGTACCTCTGGTAGTCAACAAAGTAGCCCCTGGTGACAGGCTGATTGCGGTAAAGAGCAGCCCGCTTAAGCACAGCTAAACGGCCTGTCGCCGACGGACAGCAGCGTAGGCGGCGCAAAAATCTGTGATCTGCAGTCCCCAGCCCGCTTGCCTAGGTCAGGAATCG
>DWED01000156.1:0-13734 GCA_018245795.1 Protelbella ruficauda | reverse complement strand
TTGGATTTTTCTAATTTAGATTATCTAGTAGAAATTACTGTAATGGCACAGAGTCTGGACGTCTGCCCGGTATATGGCAATGGACTCACCACCCATTGTATGGTGGACAGTAAACGTGACTGATAAAACGTAGTGGAGTACCACCCTCCTATATCCCTACACCTTTGGGGATTATAGGCGTGATGTTAAGTACTTGTTTACATGGACTTGTCAGTCTATGCGTCGGCATGACTTTTTATAGGAAGTATACTCTTGGGGCGGGGTTAGAAGCGTTACTATTATTGTTACTTGACCTTCACGGTAAAACATATTTAAAACACATCATATGTAAATTTTAAGGATATGAAACGTCAATAAAAGCTTGCGGAACTATTGTCTCGTAGATCTATTATATTCAAATCTCTGATACATCATCACTATGAACTCATTTTGTCGTATCAGTATCAGATATTAATTTCTCATAAAGCGTTGCTGCCAATGTCTGCCATTCGCGCCATATGATAATGGACAGAATTCGTCCACTTTTCATAACATTCTGAAAAACTCTGTGTCATAGTTTCCTACACCGTTATAACAAGTGGCACATAACCTTGAAAAGACATGTCTACAGTACTTCTTAAAGTAAGACAGACATGCCTGCTAAGATTCGAACCCCTGACCCAGGAAGCACAAGACAATCGATCTAAACTACTAGAATATCATTGCTTATTTATAACTAATATAAAAAGAAATACCTACCAAATTCAAACGTAACGACACAATACGCATCTGGTTAAAGCAGGAAGATGCAAAATGACACTAAATTAATCCAGAGTTCGTGACGTGTCACTAAGAGTAGGACACAGTCAATGATGCATTGAAAATGCTATACGTAAATGTAGTGTCAGTGAAAATGTCCCAACATGTTTTAAATAGCGCGTCGGCCATCATTTTCAGCGGACGCCTCGCTATTTGTGCTTGCGGGCTATATATTATACACGCGACGACCGCGAACGCTCAAACGCATCTTTGCTCGCAACTGAACCGTCGTGTGTAGTGTTTGTGTTACTATGCAGTGTGTGTGCTAGCCTGCTGGAAAATGGTGAGCTTGTGGCATCACAATATTATTAAAACTTTATATGTTCCATTTGTATTTTTGAAACGACATAACGTATTACAGATGTACAATTGTAAAAAGCTAAGATAAAATCTAAAGAGGTTGCCACACTGACATTAAATTACGATGAAGTCGCTGATTTTTTTGTTGAAGTAACATTTAGTGGTGATTTAAAATTAAATCCGAATAAGCAGAGTTTATAAATTTGAACATCGAAATTATTAGTAAACGTAAGAAATTATGCAAGTGATTTTTTTTTAAATAAGCTTTGCAACGTAAATAAAATACACACCCATCAGTAAATATTTCCACATTGTCAATGTATGCTCATTTAATTAGACTTTGGAAATGGCTTTCGAAGACTTGTGACATAATTCTACATGACATCATGCTTAAAACAAATTAATTTTGTCTGTAAAGATATTTTAAAGACAAATATTTATCAATATATTGCGTTTGTTTGTTAAATTTAAATCAATCACACATACCGACAATTGTTTTCAAATTTTTTCGGCACAGATTGTTATTGAGTTAATTTTTTTATTTCAGGTTAAAAATTATTATATAATTTTAAATATATCGTACAGCAAAAATAAGTAAAAGAATTAATAACATTCAATTTAAAACAATATGCCACATGTAATACAATATATTCCAAAATTTTTATCGAAACAATTTTCAAACATCGAATCAACCTGGTTTTCGTCCCCCTGTGGGATACATCTTTCTTTTAAAATAAGATCGGTTAAGGGCATAGTATTTTATTATATATACAAGGCATTCTCAACACATACACACACATATATCATCACGGCAGATCACTTACAGGGCAAGCAGAGAGCACTGAGTGCCATATATCTTTATCCTTACAGACCTGCCGTGCTTCTTCTACCCGTATCTTCAACACTCTGTGCACGCATGCACGCCGGTTTGGAAGACTTTTGATTTTTAATACTGAATTTATATGAAAATGAAATTCTGGTTGAAACAAACGCGCATGTTTCGAAGACTTTTAACCTGTTAAAGTCTTAATGATACTGAACTTTTTGTTATTTAGCAGCGCAAAATAACTTCGTGAAATATCAGATACTTTAATTCAAATCAGTGTCAAAGATCCAAACATGCGTGCAGAATACGTGACTAACATAAATAACTTGTTTTCATTATCTGAATTTAATGTACATGTTTAAAAATATAAAGACCCATTGGAAGGCCAACAAGGACGTTTTGTTAGTGATTATTATAGCCCATATCACAATAATCGGTAATAAATCTCTAACACGTGTCATTAGTTGAAAATTATAACTTCAAAAGCTCAAGATTGTTAAATGTGTTGATATGAAAAAAGAAAAAAGGAAAAAAAACTCGATTGCTAAATTATTTATTAAAATACACATTAATTTTCTTTTTTTCTCTCTAATTTTTAGTATAAATTCTTAAAACTCTTAAACTAGTTTAGTACAAATTCTTTTACTTAATTATTTGTAGAATTACATGGGTACCCCAGAAATTTAGTTCATCGCTTTACGGCTGAATAATAAATTAAAAACTCAGTACCCGACGGATGTCCTTGGACTCGAAACGCTACAGTGCCAATTCCCGTAACTATTTTCGGGTTATAGCGTGCCATAACATAACAGTGGCCAGGACTGGGATAATATTAAGTGTCTAAAGAAAACGTTTTTCACATAATTTTTACCAATCCATAAAATCAAAGACAGCAGTAATAGTCAAATGCTTTATTTAGATTTCAGTATCTCTCTCTGAAAGTATAAAGTTCGATTCGAGTCGCCAACACTAATAATATTACTCGCTAGAACAGCAAAGGAAGTCATTGTAAGGGAACTTGCAAAGTAGAGACTTCGCTAACGCGTGAACTCTACCAACCCGCATTTATCAAGCACTGTAGAGTATGACTGAACCCTGCATGCTGTGAAATGACCCCTGTCAAAGAACGGAGCATTAAGAATTAATCACAATGATGATGAAAAACTAACAAACGTGAACAATAGATTACACCTCATTTCGACGTCATATTAGACTTTTAAAATTGTGGAATGGTAGAGCGCCAACCTTTGTGGCGAAAGAGGTCCTGGCCTGTTGCGAAATGTTTATACAGTTCATACGTTACGATGTCTGTCTAGCCTTCATTTTCCGTATTTATTGCTATGGCTTTGGACCGTTCCTTGTATATATTGAAAAAGATTTATAGGTAGATGTTGTATTTTTATATTACCGGAACATTTGATTGATTTATTCTTGAAATCAAATTGTATTAATAAATTATGGCAAATATAACCAGTGGGTATTTGAATTTTTAAAATAATGATGCGTGAAGGTTTATAATTTTATTCATTTAGTATTTTTGTTACAATCGGGTCAGTCATTTAATGGATGACAACAACACATTGTTGTTTATGTATGTGTTCGTTTTTGGAATAGTCTATATAGCGATTGCTCTTAATTTAATAAATTCGTTTAAAATAAATTTGACAAAAACTTCTCATGACATTTTTTCAAAATTTAATAACTTCTCTGTATTCATATATGGCTCAAGTTATTGTTATATACGAATACATACATGTATGTATTCTAAATATATTAATATGTATGTTATGTATATTGTGTGACATACACTCGTGTCCTATGTCACTTGGCGCGATAACAATGACTTAACTATTAAACAATTCTCTTGGCAAAATGCCATAACGAATGCTGGTTTTGCCCTTCATTATAATAGTATCAAGAGTTAATTTGCAAAAATCTGATATAATAATTGTGGAAAACAGACTTTGTAACAAAGCCTAAGAAAAATAAATGTTAACATAAATCTGTAAATGTTATACGTATTTCTCTTCCTTCGATAAAAGACAAGGGCGCATACATAAGTACAAGTATAAATCAAATCACAACTTTTGACCTACTTAAATTGTAACAAGGGCATGACCAAAGGAACTCTTTTAAACACTTTGACGTGCTTTTATTTACTTTCCAAATTATTTTCAACTTACAATACAAGCAAAAGAAAATATTGTTTATTCAATACGTTTACGATAGCTTATAACGAAAAAATAATAATAATTAAAGTCAAGAATAAACGCGAAACTCAAGTGTTACATAGTACAGATGCGCCGGGGACGTGGTGTGACGCAACGCCGACGAAGGCCGACGCAAAGGTCATGACGCCTATCTGACCGGCGCTTTATCGAAGCTCGATACTCACTACCACATACTAGAAATTTTAATATCGCACCAGTTTTTTAAACCTGTTCGAAAATATATTTTTTTAATCCGTATTATAATTATTAACGTACTCGTATTATTAAAGCGAATACAAAATGGATGGCTTATGTTTTTATTGGATGAGCGATGATCAGGAATGTTACCTGACGGTCTTGTGCTTTAGATATGACGTTACCTAGTCTACATCGGTTGTTCTAATTATTTGACAAGGATACACTAGTGGCTAAAACTTCTTAGCTTTGAACACTATATTACAACTTTGTGTTACACCCTTAAGAAACACAGAATTCTATGTAAATCTCTATAAATACAGTAAGATATTAAACTTTATATCCTTAGACACACCCCGTTTACAGGGTTATAGAATGGTTAGTTTTAACTTTGAGTTAACTCTCTTAATAAAAAAACGTATAAATTGAGTATAAAATCCACATAAAGTTAAACGCTTACTGCACACAGTTATATAAAACATTTAAAATAGAGATTGAGCGTATTTCCATACACCGTGCACATATCCAGTTTCCGTACCAATACCACGAATTGCACGTTGGCAAAACCCCAATAACCTGAACCTACCGCGAACCCCATTCCGAAATAGTCGAACCCAGGACAAGTCAATATATCTTATAATTTTATTTTTAATAATAAACCCTATTATTCATAATTGGTATTTTAATCAAAGCCTATTAAAATATATATAATCGGTACTCATTACTACATATCAATTGAATCAATTTTAATCATCTTCACGTGAGCACAATAGAGTCATCCCGTCAAGTGAAGCGTAAATAATCAACTCTATTGAAATGTCAGTATTTTAATAAATAATGTCTCTTATTATGTAGCTTTGGTAAAGACCATTTATTATCAGATTCCGTAAATTTAAATTGAATGATAATTATTGCTTTTGTTGGATGGCGAGCTTTTTTACATCCCACTGCTCGGATACGGTGTGCATCACACATGCGGGAGGCCTAATATCCCAGTGCAGCCTGGATAGACGAAGAACTTGTCTGCGTGCTTTGTTTTCTACTAATTCGTAACCATTGTTATATCATATTCCTTTCTATTTTCTATTTAATCCTATTTATTTTTGACAAATTATATTACACTATACTATACATACATAACGAAACACTAATATTTATACATGCATTTGTACAATTTCTGCTAACAATATAAAAACAAAAATTCAATTTTTATGGTCTTAAGACACCAATATTTGAGGATTCATTCTTACAATGTCTACAACGGAAAAGGCAGGAAAAACTTTTTAAAACTTCACCTCGTCCTTTACTGTAGACGACGAACTCTCCTTTATATTACCTTGAAATTAAACTATTAGTCAATTCATTGCCAACGTGATGTAATCTTATAAACTGACACCTATTTAATTTAAGCCTCTTCTTATTATTAAAATTAAAAAAATATATATCTAAATTATTTACGCAACACACCTTGATGTTAACAGCTGATTGAAATGTAAATAGGATTCATGATGACAGACGAATATAGCGTTTTTTAATTACTTTGTCATCAACACCTTAGCTACATAAGTATGGAAATATGCCGTGAAGGTACTCGCGGCATACATCGGGTTACATTAACCTCATTCACATCTCTCGTATGACAGCCAGTTTGGCACTGTTTCACCATGCGGTTCAGTCATGCAGGGGAACGAATCTGAAAGGCTACCGATATTTATCGTGTTTATTGAGAGTGAGACCGTTTATCATATAAAGGGTGAAAGTTAATTTAGGCATAAAGCTGTTTGGATGTACATATATGATTTTTCCGTGACACTTTTGATGACATTTGAACATTTCTGTGCTTTGCATGGAATACGTAGCAAACATTGAATTTTTAATTTGAACGAAAAAATTTGAGGTGTTAAATATTTTTATTAAATTCAAATATAGTAAGTTAAATAATGCATTTGTTTATATTTATTTCAGCCAATCCAAGTATCCACCCTTTTTTGCTGGATTCATATTGATCGTTAGCTTCAAAACGATATATTTTATCTATGTAGATGGTTGAGTCAGTAACCACTTGGTTACATATTCATTAAATCTAATAGTAGTTACCAAGGCTTAACATTGTTACTACCTAATTATGATGTAAATACTTAGTCATAAAGAACTAGTAGGACTTGGCATTCAACCTAATAAGATTATTGCCCAAGCACTATCCTTCAGCCATAAACAACAAAGCTCTATATAGTATCTGTGATCTTTCAACCATAGACAACGACGTGTATAGAATAGGTAACGAGAACAATAAACAAAGGAGATATTATAGACTGATAAATGAATCTCGTATGTAGAATGACATTTTTCTAGCAAAGAAAATTCACAAAATGCACAATAGAACAGATTGACTGGACTGTCGTACATGATGATTGTATCTGGGGCTTGGTGTGTGGCATAGGCAGTAAGCGGTAGATACACCTATTAAGCAAATCCATACACATATCAATGATAGATGTATGATAAATGTATGATAGTAGGTGCAAGTTATAATTTTTTCTGTCCTTTTCATGTTATTATTAGGCTTGGGCTGTTAATATAAAAATCCTTTGCCTCTACATTATCGTCTTACTGCGAATAAAGTATATTATCATAAAAAGTAGAGTAAAAAGGTCAACGTTTTCTTATTTTTTTATATAAAACAAAATTTATATTACCTGCAACATTATTAGCTTGCATCATAATTATGGATATAATATTCGACTCTAAGATTTAGTACTTTTATAATATAGTGAATTCACTACTCAGGAATAGATAATTCTATTGTAATTGGTAAATTGTATTCGTATCGTTTTAAAACGATCGCCAAACACTGCCTCTAGACTGAATTATTACACAATCTTGTACACAATGAAACCTACTTATTAAAATTGAATGAGCAATTATATTTAATCATAATTCTCTTTCATCAGTACTTACGTTCGCTTTACAAAACTGTTATATAAATATTAAAGTATAAAAAAAATTAAAATGTTTACAAATTTTGAATAACGGCCTGCGGTTACTTTGAATTATTATTATTCCTTTACTAAGAACTCTACACTCCATACTCTCTTAATTTATGTCACATACAGATCAACATATTCGATAGTAACCTTAAAGATGCGATATCAGATAGTTTTGTTTCTTTGTTATTGTACAATCGCTCACAGAAGTGATATATAACATATCATACTACCTGGCAACATGGCAGCGGGTTTTTGCCTCAGATGTACGTAGTATTGTAATGTTTTTACTGAAATATGTAAGTTTTATAAACTTTACAAAATATATAATGATTATTTCACAACTTCAATATAATTCAACAAACATAACAATTTTAATTTCGTAATATATCATATGTTTGCCCCTTGAACATTCATTGTTGACTCTATAATATATGACATCCTAACATAATATTACAGTGTGGGTTGTTGGTTATTAAATTCCACAAATATTATGATTTAAAAAAATTTGTTCTGTAAATAACTAATTAATGCACTCGAAGAACATCAATACAAATCTACACTGAAATAGGATTTCTACAGTCCACGATGGCTCCGACGAAGTTCCTTGAAAACAATGAGATGAGAACAGCTGTTTAGCAACAGGATAAGTGTCATCGTAAGCTCTGGAGGAGCGGTTAGTACATTTTCAAAATCAAAAGAAATATAGTCTTACTTGAGAATGACTATGGGAAGGCATAACATGAATAAATATTCCAAATTATTACCCAAATTCAGAGCGGACAGCTCTCCGATAAGTGACCGACTGTCGCAAACTTGCACGAATATTTACGTGCTTTCAGAGACACCTTTAGTAGTGCTTTATTATATTACTGGTAAATCGCATCAGAAGATTAAATTTTATTGACAACTACATAGTTCGCGTTTCCGCTAATTAACATTAAATCAGAATAATGATGCTAAAAGCCTTTACGTTTATCTTCACCGTTACTTTTAGCCCTTGTTATGTTAGAGGCATCTACATAATTATATATTATTCATCTTTGTATATTTAAAAGCTTGCCTATAATCATCCTAAACACAGATATTAATGAGAAATCAGACGCGTTGACTTCATTTGAATGTAAATCGTGGCTACATTGAGCCATCACTGAGCTATCATGACTTGCCTATGATGATCTCAATGCCATTTTGAATAATGAATATTCAATACAAACGGCATAGGATGAAGTGGACCAGTAGGAACATATTAAAACAAATATGGCAATGGTTTAATATAAAATATCTGTAGCGGTCAGCCGTGAACGATGCGCGGTTGATCTTGAGGTTTCTTGATATATGGCTAATAATGGGTCTAAGATCGTATAAAGTACATTTTATATGCCTATAGTAACAGTATTTTTTATGTAAAGAGAGTAGGAAACGTGCAGGTGGAAGTCTTATGTAGTCTATATATGGGTATCTGTATCTTGTCTCTATATATGGCTGTTGGAGGTTTATTTGTGATAGATAGTTGCATTTATAGTAGTGATAGCCTATTGGTTTAAAATTTAATCTTCAGTACCAAGGTTCCTTGAATTCAATCCTGGCGCGTATCTCATCTCAAATAATATTGTGCAGTTTCATAAAAATATGCAGTTTCTAAAGCGAGTGAAAACTGAAAAACAGAACTTGGAAAAGGTGACAGACTATGGGCTTAACTCTTATGATACTGAGAGAGCGAAGGTATTAGATATAATAAAAATTAAATTTTAAATTTAAATTTTCATAATAAAAGAATTTATTAGAATATTTATAATTACATTAATAATACCGCTACTTGTAAAATAAAAATATAAAAGCTGTTGTCATACGTTAATTAATTTGATTATCCCTTTTAATTGTATCCTATCACATTATATAGGCTATAAAAATTAATAAACTGGCAATTAATTACACTTGTTATTAGTAATAATTGAAACCATTCCAAAGTCATAAACATACCTGAGGTAAAAACAACACGTGACACTACTTAACAACACGTACTGTAACATCCTGTTAAGATATAATTTAACGTAATATATGTAGAGTCAAGAAGGAATTTTTAAAGGGCAATCATAATTATGAAGACATTATAATTATTACAAACACATATTTCCATTCCGTAACTTACATCGCTTCTTAAAAATTAATAATTGTACCTAATAATTATATATTCCCGATAGAATTTAAATGACATATATGTAGAATTTATTCCAATTATGTGAACGAGGTAATACGTTGTGATAATATCCGGAAGTATAAACATTGTACGTTAAGCTTTTTGAATCAGTAATCATACTGAATTTGTCATATAAACAATTTACAGTAATCTAGTTGCATTAAAAAAAATCATCCTTAATTTTAATACCTGTTCTAATACAACTAAATGTCCTCGGTTTCTTTCAAGTCAAATAAAAGCAAAGAAGTTCTAGAAAATCAGTATTATATGTGTTTCTTGTACGGGTAGACACAGCATGTTGCAAGCGGAACAGCATCTCTACCATAGAGTTACATAACGTTTGATTTGCAAATACTTTGTATGTAAACAAAGCGACTACACTGTCTCTCCTTTTAAATTTGGTATGCGGTTTCTTTGTACGTAGTAAAAGATCAGGGATTACGACAAATTCAAATGATTAACGAAACCTGTTAACTACTTATTCTTCAAGGCCTTTTATCGTATGACATATAAACCTTCATATTATTGCACACGGTTTTTAGTAAGCTTTAATACAGTCTACCATCTTCCATGTGTTCGATGGTTACTAGCCTATTAACTTCTGCGAACCACTATTAATAAGATTCTCAACATATCTTTTTAATGTTACTTGAATGCCAAATATATAAAAAAAGCGCTTTAATTTAAAAGAGCATAATCCAAACAACTGATACGTAGTATTTAAAGTAATCTGAACCAATTCGTTGGTTTGTTGATTCATACATTCATAGTACATAAATACATTCGTGTACTGAACATGATTATTAAATTTGTATGCAAATATGATGTTATCTATGCCCGTAAGTATGTAAGTATGTATTTAAATAGTTATGTTTACACTTTTATCAGCTGTTTAGTTACCATACTAGAGATAAAAGCTCAACCGAAGGTCATTCACAGATTTCGTCCACGATTTAATTGCAAGGTCGTGTCTGTCTACCAAATTACTATACAGTAAACAATTCTAATAGCAATTATTTTACAAAGAGTAATACCTCCTACTGCTAGGAACTGATATTAAAAATTTAAAAGCCAAACATATCATGGCGATGATGATGATGAAACAATTCTAATAGCAATTATTTTACAAAGAGTAATACCTCCTACTGCTAGGAACTGATATTAAAAATTTAAAGCCAAACATATCTTTCCCGTACCGTAATTAGTATCACGAACCACAATACTCGTATGTAGTTTTCCTTAACATTACATTTACCATCGCACTTACGTAAGTCGATTAATCATATTTCTTTTTGATTCTAAATTCTTTAAACCTATTAACCAACGGATTTTCAAATAATACAAAATGCGTCTATATTTTTTAATTAATAATACCGTTATGTATTATAAAATTATAAACTATGTATATAATAGTTTACGAAATATTTTCGCAAAATAGAAAATAAAATCGTAGTGCAATATGCGAATTATTCGTCTAAAAAAGTGTTTTTAGATAATGTTGTGGAATATTGACACTATTAATTAGACTTTTAGCATATTTACAACATACAAGTATATGTCAAAATTATGGTGCACTTGAACGCGTTGATGTCTTATACACTGACGACTGTAAGAATTCGTATTATACTTATCATACATCTGGTATATCTGTAGGCACGTAAATAGTACCACAAAGTTTAAAATACTTTACCTTTAAGGCAATCGAATATTCTATTACCGAAAATTTACCAATTTGATTTTTCACAGTACGAGTATAACCGATTAAGAATTGCGGAAAAAACTGTGAAGTTACGGTTACTTATTATTATCATTATCACACTATGATTTTATTTCACATTTTTAATAATATAATAATTATCATGACACAAATTTTAATTTGAACTAGGTAAATTAGTAACAGTACGTATTTCAATTTACAATTATGTAATAAGAAATATTTCAAAAATTCTCAATGACTAAGAACGTAACTTTAATGTTCTGAACGTAACCTTATTGTTCTTTATTTAAATTAAAAAGAGCCTAATTTTTAATACGAATTTTAATAGGTTCAATATACTTAGATTTCCAATAATAATGAGCTAGGAGAGTTGGTTGCTGACCTGTTCCAGACCTAAATACAGTGCTAATTTTGATATTAGTTTCACATACTTTATGCAAAAGCCTACAATGTATTATCTCAATTTTTTTTCTCGAATTTTTATCTCAGTTTTATCACAACTTTTTATGTCAACAACGCACTTAATCAACACTTAAGTTGAACCAAAGAATATTCGAGTAATTCATTACTTGTGAATAGTTGTCAATGACATAGATTTCTTTATTCAACTCAAGTAATATTAAACAAAAACCCATTACGTGCTTAAGCTTGTAAAAAATATAATTTATATTTTAAGAGTTATAATTCTATGGTAATCGCTACCATAAGGAAAGACCAGAATAACACAGTCACCTGAATCGGGGAAATTCCTAACACAAATTTAAAGGAGATTTTACCTCCAAATTTTATTTCAGAAAAACCACCACTATATCAATTTATAACAAAAGCCAATCAAGTTTTCACTGTTGTAATACCATGTTAGAAATGTAGAGTTATTTTAGACAAATGACGCAGATACTCAACAACTTAGTCACAGTCATGACGGTCTTGTGACCACAAGTCATATTTAATCATAACTGTCATACGCTATAATATAGACTGATAGCTTTGCAACACATGAGAACACACATCGCTTGGATCACATTTATAGAGGTTAATAAAAAGAATGTCTGTAGCCTAATGAGTCTCTCAGAAGTTTTATTAACTGCTATCACATATAACGATAATATTTATACATATTTATATATAAATTTAATATTCGACGGTTATTGCAATGCGACTTATCACCGTGACCAATACGGTAGCCAACTTTGTGTCTGAAAAAATATAATTAATTAACTCAACCTTCAACTTTATGCGGTATGTGTTAAGATGCAAAATAGTTTTTTATACATGTCAACGCAAATACATGTCAGAGGTTAAGTGTAATGAATCATTTATATTAGGTACATGCTTTACTGTTACATAGTGTTGAGTTAAAACTGTTATAAAACGTTAAGAATTTTAACACTTAACATTTAAATTTATGTTCACAATTTTCAAGGAAAAATGTCTGGATTTATTTGCTAAAATAGCGACATTTTTTCTGTCCAGTATTTCGGTGTTGTGGTGACTACCGTATCCTAATTTCAATACTTAATAGGAGATAACAAATTGGCATCTAATTTAATTCGATTAGTTCTTAGTTATTATTTAACTTTAATTAGTTACGGATGTATACCTGTGTATTAATATATTACTGTGGTAGCTTCATTGTAAACAAATGAAACAATATTCTAGAGTATATATATTTGTTTATAACCAGTTAGGAATCTTATAAATATTTTGACGTTAAAAATATATTCTAAAATACGAAGAATTTGTATAAAACAATAAACCGGTTGTCGTTAACACGGTTACGGTCAGACAAGTAGGTTACGCAACCCCTACACGAGGATGGTATTATGCAACAGTCGCAGCGATGATCTTGTCTGGTGGACCTTGGACGATGATCACTCTGGTTCCCCGAAGACAGCACTATTTCGCAATACATTGACATGCGCGAAACGTCGAAGAATGGAATTCACAGGTCAAATTAAATAACCAGTAGCTACAATGCCAAGTATTCAATATTTATTTCGGTAAAAAGGCGACGAAGTTTTTTAACATCTTCTACCATCTCTTACGTTTAGCTCATCAAAAATTAATTGATACAATTAATATAAAACATAAGAATATATGTAAAAAAGAACAACCTACATCTTGAATGAATAGCAACATACACATATGTAGAGTTGCTGTCAATTATTAACATCATAACTAAGTTTTATTTAATAAAAATAAAAGAGATTAATATTTATGGAAGTCTACTTAATCATTATAGTTTTAGATATCATACTGTTATCATTATTTACATGTCTATAATATTCCGCAAATAATATAGATAGATTTAACAATTAAAAATAGCTATCGATGGAAACGAACACATGTAAAAAATTAACTTTGACATCTCTACAATACATAACTAAATTGTTTTTTCAGTTTGAGGATATACGCAGGCATTTACCACAAATTACTTTGGTTTTTTATTTATTGTAACACTTAAAATCTATACATGTTTTACAGAGCGCGCATTTAATGCCTCT
>DWED01000155.1:0-13738 GCA_018245795.1 Protelbella ruficauda | reverse complement strand
GAGCCTGGAAGGAGTACCACACGAAGAGGAAAATGATGCGCGCGAGATTATGCCTTTGAAAGCGCTGGGGCAGACCGCTGAGAAGGTTTTAATGAAGTAGAGAACAGTATAAACCTACGTCTTTCCTTAAAGTATTCGAATATATTCTATAGATTTTTCACAGGCCACAATAGGGCACACTAAAATGAGACGCCATGCTTGCCTCCACATAGGTTTAACACATTTATCACAAGAATATAGATGAACTTATAATTTTCAAAAGATTGAGGTGACAATCTCAGACAAATTTGATACAAAAATGTATAAACTACTGTACGCATTAAATATTATTACTTATAAACCTGTATTACTTCATAATAAAAAACAAATAGCCTCTGACTAAACCAGTCCACGCCTATTAGATACAGCGTGGGAGTTACTTAGTTTGATTAACAACGCCATTAGCGATAGGCGCGGTTGGGATGATACCTATATTAGAGTTGATTAGTACAATTTAACGTTATTGCCTATTTTCACAACGGTACGAACGTATATGGACAGACTGATGAATATTGAAGAAACACGTCAAGTTTGAAAGGATAGAGATATTTGGCACTCCGTAATATCTGCCTACCCTGTTAGGGACTTGGCGTGATGTTATAATAGATATAAATGTTTATGGCAAACTATTGTCAAGGATTAAGACAACATTGTCTCTTCTCAAAATAATCAAACAGAGTAATAATATCTCTTGTCTGAACAGAATTACATCACTACGAAATGAAACTATGAGACAATTGTTGCAAATTGCATATACAGATATAATACATTTATATACATATATGCAGGTCTAGGGACGATGTTAATTTGGGCAACTATCAACACTATAAAAACACTGACAAACGGCAGAAACGCTGAGACATTAGAAAATTGTTTTAGAATTCTCTAGATTGTCATATCACGTGCTGTCCACGCACGTTAGCTGTTCATTAAAAATATTAAACACATTGAACATGTAAAATACGTAATAAATAGACATAATTGCAGAATACATCATAAACACACGTAACTACAAGCATCCCCTATCATCTTTGATCTAAATTGTTACAAAATATTAATGTGGTCATATTTTATATATTAAAGTTATTTGACCTATACGAACTCGAGCAAGCCGTGTAACATAGAGCAGACTTTAAAAGGTTACATACACAAGATAAGCATTAATAAAATTGATATACAGATGATAACAAGTCTATGTGAAGTTCAGCAGACTCGAGAATTTAAACATACTTGAAATACTACCAATGCAAATGTATACAGCAACGATGTTGATGGTATGGAAATATTAGTATTTTTGTCGACTACAATACAAAAAATAAAATTTTTAAAATACAACCTAGTTTACATCTAACAAAAATTGTTTTATTCACTCCATTATTTATTATAGAATCAAAGTTACATGTTAATGTCTGCCTACACCTACACGATGACAGCATTTAATTGTACCTGTGTATCATTTGACCTTAACGTTCATTTGCATTTTCACACAATAAAGTGTCTCGTAAGCAGCAAAAAGTTTATTTACTTACGTCACGATGCGTTTTAGGTATTTCCATTGAAACATAAGAATATGCCAATAAAGATATAATTACTCTTTATTATATTTGGGTTAGAGGGGTGATTCACACTTTACATAAAAAATCGGTATGAATGGATATAAGCAATCCCGGTGTTAGAAGTGTTTGGCTTTCCGAGATGAAGCCATATTTAATTCTGTTGTGGTAAACATATATTTGTGGATATCAAATTGAAATGTGGCAGTAGGTAAATATATACTTCGAAAGCGAGTATTTTAACTCACAGGTCAGGAGTAGTAGCATATTTATGATTGAATCAAGTAGTACGTCAGGTCTATTTGAGATTGGAATGACATGTTCATGGCCTGCTATGACCGCATAGTAATAAATGAACTGCATTACCCATTGTTACTTCTATACCATAAAGAACAAAAACGATGCGATAATAAATTTTAATTCTTACATTTATTCTTTTCAAAAAGTGAAAAGAAAGTGAAAAGTATTCTTATCGGTAAGCAAGAATTGTATTTTGAAAACCGTATTCACAAAATATAACCGACATTTTTATTAATTTCCATACAACTAAACAAAACCGGGACTATTCGTACGAATCCGTTCAGTTATGTGTTAGTACTCTTTGGTCACTTTTACATGTCATGCTAATAATAAACCACATAATAATCTCATTATTATCTCATGTTACATATTTTATCTTATCTGTCTATTAAAAGATAAAACTGTTTTGGCACATTCCTTAATATCCCAACGCATTAAAAATAATAACAGTGCCACACAAAAACTATTGACATTAAATGTTGCCCGCATCAGCTTTCACGTAGAAATTTACATTATTTTCACAAACTATTCGAAATCTGATTACACTATTTTGATACAAACGAAAAGACAAATAAAAAACCATTAAAATTAAATCATTAATATAGAGACGAACTATAGAGAGAGCGCTAGCTTTTATCAACATTTTCGTGTAAGAAACCAGGTACTTATGCAATTATTCATCAAAAAGTTACATTTATTTTACGCAATTCAATGTGAGTGTGGTGCGGCACGCGACTTGGTCACGCAGTCACGGCACTCGCCCATAAAGTTCATTGCGAACACCCATAAGTTACGTCACCAGTGAAACCTCTATGAGGTAATCGAAAGAGTTTTCGTGCAAGGGTTATGAGCTGTGCGTGCAGCGAAAAGACATTTTTATGTGGCCTTTATGGAATCCATAAATGTTTTCTTCTTTTAACGGTTTGTAAGAATAATATCGGCAAGCAGACCATCTGTTTTCAAGTCTGGGTGTACGTCGCTACTTAAAATTGAGTAATATCTGACCGTACCCTGTTACGCCGTTCCAGGGTAGATGAGTTGATATACCGGTTGGTGGCTAGTCCGTCTACCAGATATTTCAATGTTGCTTATTTAATGGCAACTGACAAGATAACTATCTAAAATTTTGAGTTTTGTACTGAATCTTCCTAGCAATAACCATTTTAGTTTTTAGGAGTACCAATACGCTTTAAGTCTATTTCGAAAAAAATTTAAGTAATACGAACCGGACTTTTACTTGCTGTTTTATTATTTTTATTATATTTATAAGTATAGGCATTCTTCCCATAGTTCAATTACCAATTAATTCTAACTGACTAATGGTCTTATTAGCAACGAATATCAACTGGTTTCACTGAAATTAATAGGACTATTCCTAGAGCTTTATTGGATATTATTTGTAAAAATCTGCATCCAGTAACGGCTATTTGTGATTGCTGGTAATTATAGTATTCCCAGTGTTACGTGTAAGTAGAACTTATAATATTTTTATATATCACGTCAGATCACTTACGGGCTAGGTAGACGGCACCGAGTTTTACAAATCTGAAGTGCTTTTTCTACATAATGTAGCTGTCATACACGCACGTCTCTTACGGAAACTTTATTATTACTTTTATTTAAGGTAAGATATATGTATGTATGTCTGTGCATTATATTATGACCATTTAATGATGCAATGAAGACGCGTACTATATTTTCTTAAATAGTAAAAGGAAACTTTCGGCTCTATATTGTAGCATATAAAACTTTATAATCTGAAGTGACAGCAGAGCGGTGTTAAACACTTCACTAGCCAAGTATGGGGTGAGTTCGTTTAGAATTTAAAAATAAAACTGGGGTCGGTTTTAATTACAACCTTGAATGGAAAATTGCAAACAAACACGCATGTGGTTAAAAGGGGTGAAAAGTTATAGTGAATTTTTTATTTGAAATAGCAGGGTGGAAGGCGGTGCACCTTTTGTCCTGGGTTCTACTAAAGATGTACCATATTTTTAACTAATGCACAAACGTAATGACCCTACCATGAAAGGCCTAAGTATATTTAGAGACAAATTAACCAGAAATATGGTTGACAAGACTGTAACTGTTTGCAGGACATAACTGGCTACATTTTCGATAAAAAGTCCATCAGTAGCCCAGTACAGATTGCCTATTTCCATCATAACTAAAGGGTCCTTAGTCATAGTAACCAAGTAAAAATAAATTATGTAAATAATATCTTGGAGCCACTAGGGCCATGGGTCACCAGACAATGTCTCTTTGTCAATTGTTCCATACTTTTTGGAATGGTCTGCTTCCAGGATTGCTCAACCAAATTTACTTAAACAATCATAATAAAAACAAATAAAAAATTAAACCAACCAGAATAACGGTAAGTAAAACTAACTGCAGCGCAGCATAAACTACGTGCGTGTGCTTACAGTTCAAATAGAGCTAAAGAGACGTACAGTTACAGCGTCAAGAATATTGTGCGAGGCGGTAGGGTTGTCAAATTTCACACAACCGCCCAGTAGTAAATAATAAAGATAAAGATTAAATTATTAGCCTTTAATGTGTGAGACGGTAGGGTTGTATTTCACACAAACGCGCAGAAATGATTATTAAAAGATAGAGATTATTAGCTCTTGATCTGTGAGACGATAGGGTTGGCATATTTTATCCTAATCATTCAGAAAGTAGTTCAATATAATAACTGTTAAGTGTAAAGTCTGTCAACCCGTATTTGACCAGTGCAGACTATAACATTTACCCAGCAGTAAATAATAAAAGGGTTGATGATATCAATGATGGTGAAATATCCATAGGGAATATCCCAATTTGACCAGTTTGATTACTTTTCTGCTGCCGTTGCAGTCACTTCCATCAGTGCTACGGTATTGTTCGTGTATAGGTAAGTACATTTCGTCTTTGATCACACTAATTGCTAGAAAACTGCACAATTCCTGCAACATGGAACCATTATCTGACCAATATTTGCCCGGATCAGTATCATTGCCTACTTCAGCTGCTAAGCGGCAGTGCTTCTATCGTTGTCTGTTTTTAGTGTATTTTCTGAGTATATGTTTTAAGACGCGATGTCTTAATTTAGAATTCAGTTATCAGCAACGTATTTGGTGGTATTATGGTCTCATATAAGGTTGGGTAGATATGCTTATGGACAGAGCTGACTACATATCAGGCAACTTCCATAGCTTTCATGTTACTTTCATAGAATAAAAACAGAGCTGATTACTTAATATCAGGCAACCTTCATATCACTTTTACAGCATGAAAAAAGTGCATGACAATGAGCAATAAACTCTTAACTTAAAACAAGAGATATATATCATCAACGCTAGATTGGTACGCATTTAAAACCGCAGCGAACAATCCGCGGTTACATATAACAGTATCATTGGTTATGGTTATCGATCTGCCTCCTCCAACAGCAACCGTTAGATGGTTGACCACTTAATGACAATATGTAACACAGATTATATGCTGCTATGAGAACTGACATTCAGACTAGTCAAAACATTTGATAAGTAATGAAGTAAATAAATAGGTAGGTAATATTAGCTCAGTGGCGTGTTATTAGAGAGCCCTATGGTCAGCAGTCGACGATGACAGGCTGATGATGAAAAATAATGCAAAAAAAAAAAAATGCCTGCCTCGTTGGTCGAGTGGTTGCAAGCGCGATTGCTGATCGGGAGGTGCTGGGTTCAAATCCCGGGTCGGGTACTATTGGATTTTTTAATTTAAAATTTCTAGTAGTGACTCCATGGGACTAAAATGTAACTGGTGAAACGTGGGAGTGTACTAGATTCTTGTGCCTACTCCTTCGGGGATTACAGGCTTGATGTAAACGTTTTATTAATGAATTGAGTATGTTATATTGGACTGTAACAACTATTTAGCATGGACAAATAAAACTGAGTATTTATGTATTTACATGATTAAAATCATGTAGCGGTTTACCTCATAAATGTTTTTTTTTGCACAGACTTGATCAGTTTGAGACCTATCTACGATCCTTCTACACGATTTCTCTCTGAGGGCAGCGAAGACGTCTTCGAAGAAAGACCGATACTGCGCCGACTAACCCGGAAACGCTTAAAAACATTGTCGTAGTATGTAATGAAATTTTTGCGATTTTCTCCACCAATCCATCTTGCAGTAAGGAATATGACTCTGGTGAGTAAGACTTTGGAGAGTTGTGCGCAACAAGAGCAAGAGAAGCAGGAAAAATTTCTGTGTTTAGTTTATAGGGAGGCATGAACATTTCATAAATGTTAACGTAGAAAAAGAAACCAATCGTAATAAAAGACATATAATAAAAGGTCTACTTTTTGTTCAGTTAACATCAGATTGATACTGTGTTAAAATATATTGAACAGAAGTTTATAAAAGCGTGAAATTTGTATCGGCGGTACGCCTAAGTTATTCACATGTTTGAAGTCCAAATTCAGCTATTTATTTGCTAATTTCCACGCTATTGTTTGATAATTAGCCTTTTGTGTTCAAGTAAATCCGTGTTAAATAATAAACACTATTCACCTTGTGAGTCAGCCCTAGATTGGAACAATGAAGTCATCTAATTGGGGCGGGCAGGTGTTTGACCCGGTCTATTGTGTAATTGAAAATGTAAGGAAAAACTCTAACGCATGAGAATTTACTCTCGAAGAGCACATTGTTTGTACGAGGAAATTTTTTTGCAGGAAAAGTTACTAATATGTTAAATAAAAATGAGCGCCAGGTTTATTCATATGTTGTGGTGAAAAATTTTTTAATGGAAAGAGTTGCACATGAGAGCTTAATATGTAGTAACGAGTGGGGGCAGCCATCCATGGATAATTGCTACGGACCTGTAACTGGGTTGCATATGGTGTTTGATAGGTAGGTTAGAACCTTCGTGACAGAGAAGCAAATCTCCTGGACAATGTACTAGCATAGTGTTATTTAGTCTACATAGTACTGATTGATAATAGGGCTACAATATTTGATGGGACTGTAGAATCTTGAGATCAGTTAACTACGATGTTATATATATACTCAACTATACTCGTAGTCTTGTTGCCTACAACAACAACCGTCAGACCGAAACACAATTTGTTTTAATGACAATCATGACTTCACGGTAGGCATGTGTAGCGATGACACTGCCTCGGAGGAGTCGTAGACATGTTTAACAAAAAAGCGAACCCACCATCGACCACCACCAACATTAATTAGACAAATATATTCAAATAATTATCAGATACGATAGTTTTATTTACACGCAGAAAAATGTTATGCGAAGAAGCATGCCTTAAACAACGACTGCTGTAAGAATAAGTAACTACTGAGAAGTACAGATGAATGATTTGATCCATTGTGATACAGAAGGTAAATAACATAACAATTTGAATTCTTTGGAGGGGGAAATGATTAAAACAATAGATGAAGAAGGTTCATAAGCAATAAATATATGTTATGATGCTACATATTCATTAGGCTTTAGTACGATTCCCTGGGACATGTAGTGAATTATTCTAATCTGACCTGACACTAAAAGTCCTGTTTGTGTTCGGTAGCACTTGTTACTGCTGCCCGATCACTTATGGTACTCACTTCATTTAAAAAAGGGATGTCAATAATAAAGTAATTTTAAACACAGAAACAGACTACAATCATTATCTAGGTAATTGTGTGACTGAAACTAGAACAGGATATACTGTGAAATCTATAAATAAACTTTAAAGTAAGAATTATGATTGAATAAAGAAAATCGGAAATACAAATACAACAATGCTGTTAATAAAGGCCAATTTTTTGAAACCAGGAACTTTAAGAAATAAAATCATGTACTGAGTAACCGACAAAAAAGTAAGATAGAATATGGAAAGAAAAGAAGATTAAACCACGTACATTGTAGGTAAGAAACATTACAAAAGAACAGCAAACACAAAACAATGAGATCACAGTAAGTAAAACAGGTGTATGACCATGCCCATTGTATCACTGAGTGAAAAAAGCATGAGAATCAAAGACGTTGACTGATTGTTTACAGCTTTTGCTGTTAACTGCTTTCTCCGATCATTTGCTATGGTAATTTATTCCCTTGGTGCGTAGTGAGTAATTATGGCTCTGGTAACGGTTTCGACTTCCGTTAAACGAAGGGGTTATAAAACGTGCCTCGTAACTTTGTTAGTGACGTCTTTAAGTTACATACTAATTTTATATTAGTAACGGAACTATTATAAATGTAGATTATAGGATAAAATGTGTGGTTGAGGTCGGCGTGTCGATAACGATCTTATTAAATACACCAAGCACGCAAATTTTTCAAAAAAGGGAAATTAGGAGTAGTAGATTGGGTTTTAGATAAAGCAGTGACCCTAAGTTTTGTTTCAACACAAATATTACTATTACTAAATTAACCGGTGTTTGCGACGAAAACAACTAAGCGAGGCACGACATGTACGATAGTGACGTCTGTATGGAATACATACCTGTTTGGGAACCGAAAGGGTCAGCAGGGTGACATCAACCAGGTGCACTTATTTATTGCAGAAGAAACGAGTTTCCTTTATTGACAGATCAGGACAGATTACTCGGGTTTATTATTGAACATGTGTTTAACACAAGAATTTAAAAATCCTTTCATGGACGAGGCGGAAAGAGTTATAATATTATTGCGCAGACACGTTGATAATGTTTACGAACATCGTTATATTATATGATCAAATATGTTGGGACAGTAAGCTGATATTGCTAATAATTGAGATTAATGAATGTTAAAGTGACTAAGGAATTAAAACAAGAGAATTCTTTATTACAAAACTAGCAATATCAAATCTTAATTAAAGCTATGTACCAGTAATACTAAATGATATAGTAGAACAAAGTATTGTAGAACCACAAAGTTTTCTGTAAACAAACATTACTCATATCCCGTTATCGTAGACATTTGAGTTAAATGGTTCAGTTCCCTTACCTGAACAAATTCTGTTAATGAATTATGTCAGACAAATTATTAGCTTCCGAACTAAGATATGGATTTTTAGAGTTCAGGATAAAAATAAAAATGACGAGAATCAGAATTACATATTAATCCAGATTTTTGTAATTTATTTGCCGATCCACAACACGGGACGTTCCTGCCATTTGTCACGACCGTGATAAGATCTATCAGGATCAACAGTATCTGTTCATAGGATTTTTAGTTGAAAATATGTAATTAGACTATAGGAAAGTTAGTCCTTGGTTAGAAAATAAGTAACCTAAACAGAAACTAATCGAAACACGTATGATATCTAGCTGCTATGACAATACTTGTATTGTGAATGCAGTAAAATTATGTTATAACAAGGAAATGTGAGAAATCACATGAAAAATGAAAATTTTTAATATTGGTACAGATTTAAACGTTTAGTGTACATCCTCAGTTATCTGTTTTAGTTAAACAAAGTGTGGTAACTAAATGGATGATGCGGGTATCGCTAGACAAATAGGTTGTTTCCGTGATGTGACTCAAGGTAAATGAAGCGAGAGCAGGCGAGACACGCTGAAAACGATGTCATCCTGGTTGGAGTAGGGACGTGCTTTCCGGGATTCCCATTATAATTATTATAACAATAATTCGATTCATCAAAAATTTTCCAGTTCATTAGTGCAAACGATGTGTATATTAGTAGTACGTAACTGTTTACGTAATTTTGTCAAATGCTCGTGAGTGTCGGAATGAAATATGGATTGGACGATTGAAATAAAATGAAAATGATAACAGATAAAACTAATAAAATAATGTGTAATTAGAAAACGCATACGATATTTCGATAAAACGCCAAACCTTTAGAGCAACACTTACAATGGGAAAAATTGATTATAATTCTATTAAAAAATTTAATTAAAACACTATTTAAATATAAAGTAATACTTTCAAAAATAATGAATAAATAGTTAACATGATTATTAACAGAACCAGTAATTTAAAACCACAATGTATCCCACAGTTAAATAAACCGTACCAGCAATGACATGTAACGGGACACAAATACAAATAGGTTACTTCCGAAACGAATCGTGGCGTAATAAAGTGATAAATGTGTTATATTAACTGACTGCAATCTAATGTCACAAGAAAATATATCCAGCGTGACCTATTTGAAAAGTAAGCGTAGGACAGATTTAAATGATCATCTCGTATCATGGACTTTTTAATAGCATAACAAAGGCAAATCTGAAAAGTTAAAAAAAAATATCATTGAAAAAAGTTAGAGTAACAACTGTCATAAACAAAAATTAGTTCATAACAAAATTGTACCAGACTATCAATTATGAACAGCGGGTAGTCTGCCAGACAAATAAATTGCATCCGAAACGAATTGCAACGTTCAAGGTGGAAGTCACAGGACACTTGTTATTTATCTTGCAGTGAATTGTACACTTAATAGTCTTTATATAGATCGCATGCTATGAAGAATTATTTAGCTAAAGAAGAGCAAATTAAAAAAAGCAGAAAACCATGTTTCGTAACTGCATACGAAATTGAAACGCTGTATTTGGGATTCAGTTGTTTCAAAGTTTCATCATTTGTAGCGTTGCATCAGGAGGCAAGCGTATTTTTTTAAATGCAACGTGTGAGGTCAGAGTTTGCCAGCAAATTAAGTTTGTTACCGGATTGAAGGAAACGTAAAAGTAACTTTTAAAACGTACATATGAGGGATTGAAAGTGATTTAGTGTTCTAAAATTATAACAAATGGATTCATAGTACGGGTGAAGTAAGACGGTTATGAAAAATCGGCACTAATGTCCAAAATATTTAGAGCACTGACTTTGCTATAATCAAATAGTAACGAGCTCTCCGCTCTAACTGTTCAATTAACACCCATTTGTGTTGCGGAGTTTTGGATTCGCAAAATGACCTATTTCGCAATATTTCTGTTTCATTATTGAGGAATAAAACTGCTCACCCAAGAAAGACACATATGTACATTAATTGATTAAAGCCAGATTATAGCTTTCTCTGAAAACGTAGACGCTGATACATTTTTCAAGCGTCCCCCGAAACCTTTGCATTAATATCAGAGCATTTAATCTCATGACTCATCGGGGTGAAGGAACCATAGGATTTCCCCTGTCGCCTCGAAGCCTGGCAGTCTGCCAGTAATAAAACAAAACGCCGAAATGGTATGTGAAAGATAACCGTCGCGTTTGCAGAATTTATGCGAAACTCGAGTTCCGGACTGCGGCACGCCAGTTTTTGTAAATGTTCAGGAATTGTACACTCAGGAAAACTGCGATTTCATAGATTATGCCAATTTTATTGTTTTGTTTTGAAAACATGCGTTCCGCAGTGCAACAGCTTGGAACGGTTAGGAAGAAACACTCTAGGTAATTTTAAAAATATGTACATTTGTAGCTGTAACAAAATTGCATGCTGTTAAATTACAAACTGGCAAGAATCACTTTTTATTGCACATCAATCTAAATCAACTGTAATTCTAAATTCTACTTCAGCATTATATCTTATGTCATTCGAAATCATTTTTGCTCTAATTGCAATAAATAGCAACAACGAAGTAATAAATAGAAAACGAATAGAAGTGAGAAAGCTGACATTTTTAGAAAACCGAAGACAAGTTAAAAAACAAAGACAAAGTAGGTAATTTTACAATCAATGTTTCATAGCACAAAGAGTTAGTTATAGAACTGGCAACCTCAATAATTATGAGTAACCAAAATACTTGGACGGATTTCCTTTTGGCACGAAATGAGCACTTTATATATACGAACACGTAAAAAGTACTTTTTTTATAACTAATGTTGTGAGCGTTATTGTTAATGTTGACAAGAATCCTAATAATTATAGAACTTTATTGATGGCTAAAGATGACTAAATGAAATAAATGAATGAATGGAAATAAATGAAATAAATGACTAAAAGAGTGTAGTCGCAATGTTTAAAGGAGGAATACTATTCGGTGAATATTAGTAGTATCAAGAGAATGAGAACACTGTTTTCGATAAAGAGGCGTTCTAGAAACTAAAGAACGATTGAATTTAATCACTTCTGATAAAATATTTAAATATTGCAGCGAAATTAAGTAAAGCGTTCAATAACCTGTATAAAATAAATTAGTACATTATAGAAACTATTGTTACCCATATATCAAAGTGAACGCTTACGCTGTGTCTAAAGTCTTACTTTTTGAAAGCATATCATTGGTAAACGAACAACTTAATTAAATTTTCTTATGTGCATAGATTTCCTTAATGATTGCAGATTAATTTTTATTCCAGAGAAATAGATTTCTCGAATCGTACCGGCCAAAGCCCCACGTGAGCGTTTGTAAATGAAGTGATTAAATTTACTTGCATAAGTAACGTAACTAAGCAATGTATGCAATATTGCGTGTTTGAACTAGGAATAAAAAGTTGTAGAAGATGAAAGTGAAATGCAACAATCGCTTTTAACTAGTTGTTTGTTTACGTTGTATGAAACAGGATTGTCGCTTCAATTATTCATTGTTTTGTTTTATACCAACAGAAGTGAATTGTTGGACGTGTGTGTATTTCTAGTTTATTTTTTAGGTGAATTTATAAATATTTGCGCATTCGGTGCATTTGTTACGTTCTAACATGGCTTCCTTAGAATAATGTAGAATATATATATATCAAATTATTATATAATATTAATACTAAGAAGCTATGAGTTCTTTATTTCCGTCAGATTCAGCAATTCAAATAGGACGACATCCGATACGATGACTTCAGAATGTACTCACTTCCACAAATATTATCTTCGCTCACTAGATATAGTGATGTAATAAATATATAAACAGATTTACGTACCCACGCGTTTTAATCGACAATGTGGAGAACACATTACAAATGTGTTTGCAAGTATTAGTCATAGTCGTTGCGAATTTAAAAATAATCAAACAGTTCAATTTAATTACGGTTTTGATTTGTAGCATGCGAAATAAGATAAAATACATGAATTGGATTGTGTCAATAAACAAAATAATTCATGATCTTTTGGAATTCTATCTATGTCATTCATTTTAAATCACTTTTGAATTCATAATAGAAATTTACAAAAAAAAACATACGCGGCTTAAGTTTTCAAATTTTCAAGAATAATAAATTCTGTTTCGTCTGTATGGCTCTTATTTGTTGTATAAAATTTACACATTTCGGTACTGGATTCCTAGAATATGTTCTGAGGCTAAAATAAACTGAGCTAATATACCTGTGGTAATGTTGTTAGGATAGTTGACGGAGGAGTAGATCCAAGTCTTTCAGCAAAACAAAGTACCCTTTTATCATATAACAAAAGATAAAATCCCTTTCAGTTTTCAACAAAAGACTCCACAAAAAGAATTATATTCTATTCAAAAGACCTTCAGGAGTAAATGTCCCTACAATTTTTGAGCTTTTTCAAAAGTAGCAGTTTTACTGGTAGTCAGATGCAGGTACTATTTTAAATGGAATTTAAGACTTAAAAAGGAGAGAAAAGTAGATAAATGCTTTAAGAGCGGCTACTGCGAATCGTGAGAACACATAGAATAATTCTTCATTATGTATTTTAGAAAATATAAAAGAATTGAAGAACCAGCGCTACGTACTTGATAATTCCATCCTCGATGTATACGTCAGCATCTTCCATTCCATCGTCGTTGATGACCTTGCCATTCTTGATGAGAAGGCGGTTCTGGGAGCTCTGAAACAAGTAGATTAAAATAAAATAAATCTTACATATAAATAGAGTGAACTCTGCATTTTTGCATTCGTCGTTATGACGTTACTAAATTAAGCAATAATTCAAAGAGAAAGTATGATGACTTTCATTTCTGTCATATAATTGTCAAATCCGTAA
>DWED01000154.1:0-13742 GCA_018245795.1 Protelbella ruficauda | reverse complement strand
GTTTCCGACCTCATTAAGTATAAATAAAAATAAATTTGAAAATAAATTTAAAACAAATGGTATTTTAATCAGACTTGCAACAAGATTTAAGTTATACATAGCAACTGTTCATATTAATTACCGTTTGATAAGAATTAACCTCCAGAAGATCATGTAGCCTTGCACTCACGTTTTAATGAAACAAAATGAAAAAAAAAATTATCATAGCTATTAATCAATGCGTAACCAATGCGTTTGAGTCGCATGCGAAGTGGTACAAACAAGATGGAAGAATTTAAAGTACATAGTTATCCGTTTTATTTACTAACACCAATAAATGTATGTAATGGTTGCTTAGGGTTACTGATTACTGATACTCAGTGATAAGTAAAAGCCAACGATCAAACTGCAATTAGGATACAGCGGAACCAGCCGTGAAATATACATATAGCAATGAGAGCAGCAACGATTTGATTTTAGGAAACATCAAAGGAGAAATGTATATCTAATTATATAGGTCATAATACTTTTTCCTTAATGTCAAACAAGTATTAGACAGAGAGAACTACAGTTCCGGGTTTCATCACAGTGGTTTTCCGTTTATTTTTGTCTTATATATGTGCCAACGCATTTTTTTTTCTTCAGTCATCACTGTTTAGTATTGGGCGAGTCTCGAATACAATGCGATATCAGACACAATACATCGGTCGGAGGCACACCGTACAAACTCTTTGACGATTTCAATGAAAAAGAAAATCTGTAAAATGTTTTTTTTTAAATCGATGCAATTTTTCCGTTTTCAATTGTTAAAGAAATTTGTATTTATAATCTAATAATATTGGAAGGATTTTATTCTAATATAAAATAATTGAAAACTGAAAGTTGTTTCCAGCTTTATTGTACCACAATGCTTTTTTGACGGCATTCATAACGACAATTTTACTAGTTTAAAAATGGTATCTGAATATAAAAATCTAATATGTTCTAAAACTTCATTTTTCGAATATAGAAAAGATTGAAAACCGTACTTTAAATATCCATAGGTTACAATAAGACCTACATTCCTTATGGAATGTCATGATGCGATAGTCATAAATAATAGTTATTTGTTTGTAAAAACAGCACTTCATATAATATTTTCGTAATTCTGACAATGTTTAGAAGCAGTGCAACTAGTGAGTATGAACACGCGAACCCCTCGTGGCCAATTTAAGAAGATAATGACGCAATATACATTTATGCATTTGTGACAAAACGAAATATAATTGACATTGTCAGTACGAAAATGTATCACACACAACATTTACTTTGGAAAAGAACAGAGCTCGCCAAGTTTTTGATAAGTTGTCATTAGCGTAACTAAAACTGGCATAATATATTCAGGGCATCAAACAACACCGAAATAAACATTGAGAATCGATACACATCTAGAAAATTATATTAATAAATACCAAATATTGAAATATTTTCCAAATAAAATTTATAATTGAAATGATTCTAGCTATTGTAGTGGTGATTGTACTTCAAAATGTATCGCCAGATCAAATTAAGTAAAAGACTACTAAATTGAAATTAAGGTATGCGCAGATTTAAGTAAACAATGTTAGACTAAGTTTAATGGATTTATCCTAATTGGTCATAGTCTCCCTCCAGGAATGATTAAACTAGCTAGAACGTCTTATAAAACGAACGATACTAAATGACCCAACTGCAGCAAACAACGTTGAGTGTGGAAGGCAATTCGTCATTCCAATTGAAGAGAAGGGTAATTGAAAAGGATTGTATTTAAACATTTAACAGAAATATATACTTATTTATATAGGTACAAATTCAAAGGAACAGCAAAGTGGACAAATAAATACTCGCCAAACGGCGCCGATAAAATATAAGTGCTTGTGCGAGTGCGTGTATGTGTGTTTGCGTGTGTGTACAAACGTGGCTTTTTATTTTTTGTGTGATTTTAAAACTATATCAAGACATCAAAATCCCATACAAATTACCAAATGTATTATTCATTTTCTCAACATACGTTACCAAAACTTTTAAGTGAAATGAATATGTTCTATTATCTAATACAAGCGAGTATGTCCAACTCGCTCTACCCAAAGGGCTCGCTAGACGCCACCGCGACATGTCACATAATTGCACTAATATTCTCTTACGTTTCGGTTCATCCTAACCAATCCTTGAAGACGTTGTATACAAAACCCAATTAAAACGACAGATTCTGGTCATACTGTTTACCAACTAAGTAAAACGGTACTTGGTGTGCATTTACCATTATTCCGATTCACACAATTGTTTTTATTTATGCAGTCATTTTGCGACTGAATGTGTTGTTTTATGAAAACTTTATTTTAATTTATTCAAAGCTAATTTATTTTAGTTGGAATACATTATTGATACCTACAAATTTTTCTAATAAGCACTTAAATTGTACCCACTAAAAGGGGTTTATAATTTTCATAAGATTTTTTACTACATTTTTAAAACAACATTATGCAGGACAATTTACTTAAATAGACAATGAGACATTAAATATTTGCATCAAATGTCAAAACAAAGGGGTATTTAAATTCAATTGTCTATTTACTATTTTTTGCAATAAAAATAATTGTCATTTTATACTCAGTTTTCTTGCAAAAATTAGTTTCTTTAACATCATTATTGTGCATTACTGACACACATGTAGGTTTTTCGTTTTCACACCTACAACAGTATCAGTTGAACATACTGGCATCTATACAAAACCATTTCACTCTATCTCCCGTGTGTTAATGAATATTCCTGACCCAATTACACCACTTACCTTTGAATAATCACTAGCAATTAATACACCTACTCTACACCACAGACTGTATTGATTGGCTCCTGTGCTTATTTACACGAGGAAGGCATCTATGTCAACAGACAAATTAATTTGAAATGGTACACCATCTTGAGAAGGTTATTAATGTATTCGTTCTTAGACTTTGTGTGCAATCGATGGGTACAGTACTGTACCTTCCATAGGCCTGGACACGAGTTTGTTAAATTGTGCATTTGTGACAAGACATCAATTCAGTCTAAGAATCAGTGTTCTGTGAACCATAATGAAGTTTCAGATATCTATTCTTTGTGTTCTACTGTTTTAAGCAGTAATTGCAAACATAGTGGAGTGACCTAAATTTATGTTTGCAATATATGACTGGAATATGTAATTATGACTCTCTTGCCAACAAAGTTTTTCCACTTCTTTAACATTTAATTGTCAGTACAATAGGACATATGTTTTTTACTCTACTGTCTTACTGTAATCTTTTTCAAGTTATATTAAATACATATAATTTGCCTGATAAACAATGGTACAAAAAAAATGTGGGATTGTGGTAATAATTGATTTGTATCATAAACATAGCCCTCAATACATAGATAAAACCAATATTTAATGTAATTATGTTGTGTTTTTATTAGTATCCACTGTATGTTCTTTTGAGTATTCAAAAAAAGGCATTATTTTGATTGTGAATATTGTTATTCAATATTAAGCTCTATAAAGCCTAAATCTCAACACACTATGTCTTATAACACTAAACACACACACATGAAGTACAAAAGTAAATATTATTTCTTCACATATTGTATAAACAAAACAACTCAAACTATACTTTGATATGTCTATGTTAAGACACATAATGTGCAGTATTGAGAACAACTAGGTTTTATAAATACTCAAGAAGTTAAAAATGATAAGACTGCCTGTAAGCCATTTATGTTTATACTGGAAACAATATCAGCAACTGTGGCAGATCACTACAAACACAGTATTCTAGTCCTGAGTGGCTGCAAAGTTTTTCACAAAACTGAGCTTGGCATTATCTAACTTGAAACAACATTTGTGATATGTCACTGTTTAAGGGCCACAAGAACCCAATTAGTGATAAGATTAGATAAGATATAGGAGACAGCAAAATAATTTTAAGCAAGTAACTACCATCTCTGTGCTAGAGTAAAACATTTAAGCACATAGAAGCTTAGCTTCCTTTTTTACTTGCATACCTAAACCTACTTTACCTACTTGCATGCTTTTAAACTTATATACCTAAAAATATTTAAGATTAAACATTAATGTGTGTGTGTATTAAGTAAGTAAAAACCGTGTTTGAAGCTATAATAATACATTTCCAATACACTAGGATAGTATTATCTGTATTGGCCAGGACTTGGCAGCTAACCAGAAATTACATCCAAGTATACCAGACCCTAAGCCAGCCTGAATGTGCTTCAAAAAATTTGACCATACTATAATTTTTAATTGAGACCAGAGTTATATAAGTAAAACAAAATATATGTTGAAAAAATACTGATAAATAAAATTCTACAGTGCTGCACTAAAAATACTGAAATGTGTCCTAAATAGGAAACATTAAAATAGATTGTCAACACAAAAGTGTACAATTAACACAGTACAATCCACGTTGAGAATATTGAAGGGCTTTTCTAAAGGCATAAAAGTTACATAAAGAATGTGCCATGAAGAAGAAATAACAAAGTTTAATGTACTCACCTGGTGACTGCATCCCCATTCTCTTCATGTCTTCAGAGATGTTCTCGACCGTCTTAGAGTTCATTATGATTCACAATAAAAACACAGCATAACGAAACTTACTAATATTACAATATTATCTCTTAAAACATTATAGATAACTGAGTACACGATATTCTGTATACATAGACAATTTCTCTAACTTGCAAATTACTACATTATTTATATTAAAGTTACCAAAACATTAACGTAAACTACGAACATAATAATTAGTTGCAATGTAGTAAAAAGTGTCTTGACAAAACGGTAGTAACATTGTGAATTAACGTCAAAATATCATTGCATGATTTTAAAAATGAATGGGACAATATACATATAAACAATGGGTCATTAAGTAAAAACAAATCAGAAAATGGCAAGCGAGTCAAATGAGAAATCTTATTTGTTTTATAAGAAAAAAAATTACCTACATTGTATAAATTCACATTTCACTTCAATAGTTGTCTATATCGCTATAATAGATGTATTGTGTTTTATCCTAAGTACATGTCTTTTTAAAAATTAAATTCAGAATTGACAAGTATAACAAATTATCTTCCACTGCATATTGTAGAAACCTACGCCATATTTGCTAAGTACTTGTACGATGTTGCCATATAATGAAAGACGGTATTACCCCATTGTTAAGGACAATGACACTTTATTTATAGTAATCCGAAACTTTTAAGAATCCCATTAATTTTCCAAAATAGAAGTATATAATTACTAAGTTTTTATTTCCTAAGATATGTATTAATATTTTTATGCATAGCTGTCAAAGGAATAGGAATCAGTCCCTTACGTATTTTTATTTTATTTGCTGTCACGTTATAATTAAATATATTTCTATTTTAATTATTTTTCAAGCAAATTAGCCATACTCCTTGAAATTGAACACTCTTCATAGCATAATACTTAGTAATTGATCACAAATTTTACCACATAGACTTCATGTCGTTTTAATAACGTTAAAACCATGTAAAACTATTTACTCTTATTGTTTCTCTCATCATCACAGATTTCTAAATATTGTATAATTTATAATATTGTTGTATATAACTAATATAATTTCACGAAACATAAGTAGGCATGTTGACGAATATTTGATAGTACATTAGTCTCCATTAACAGTAGTTAAGCTTAAAGTCAACATAACGTTTACTTATAATTTTAAATCTAATTAATAAAAATAATATTGCTTCCCCGCACAGAACAGTTCAATTTTAATAAATTTACGCATTTCTGAGAGATATTATGGAATTTATAAAAAAATGCTGTCTCCCCTTGGTAGTACTTTGTACCAAAAAAAAATATATATTTATAAATTTTAATAGAACATTAGTCTTTATTTTGAAATCATAGATGGGTTAAAATAAAATATCTAATATTTGAAAAGAAGTATTTGGAAATAATAAAAAATAACTAGGGTAAGACGATTTTATGTTTTAAACGATTAAATTCCGAATAAACATTATCATTTACACCGATTAATAAATGACGTCTTTCAATAAAAGAATTAATAACGGTTATTCGAATTTTAAGTTTTAGTATTATGATCAAAGACAAATTACTATATTAAGTTGTTAAAATAAATAAGGTATTTTAGAAACTGGTAGTTATATATAAAATAAGTTGTATCTCAGTTTAGGTATTTAAAAAATTGTATTGTACAATATTAAAAGTTCTATTAATCTAAAAAGTCCTCACTCAAGATTTTATGTAATACACGGAACAAGAAAATATAACTCCAAGTATGTCAATTTTATCATTTCGATTAATAAGTGTTTGTAATGTTATTATTTATTAATATAAATAAAGAACTGCATTCTTTTTCATTTAATAGAACCTTTTCCAGTACTACTACCTTAAAAATATCGATGAAACTTGTGGCTTATATGAAATAAAACAATGTGAACAACATGAATTTCATGAAACATAATACTGGTATCGATATTTCCTATAGTCTTAATGACAAAATTTTGTATAAACGTATTATGTATAAAAGAACTATGGTTATTGTGTGCTATATGTGACGTTAAATATATATATATATATTTTACATTAAAGCGATGTTTCGATTCTTGTATCGATATTTGCAAACTTGTATTCTGTGTAATCTGTGTCATTTCTAAATATGTGTTGTATTGATTTATGCCACTAGTCGTTGTCATTCCTTCGCTCATGATGTAAAGAGTTGTTGGGACGCAAACTTAGGTTTGCTTAATTTTTCTGTTGAGCTATATACGTAATATAACTGGTGCTGTTTTACACGAGTGATATTTTTTCATGGGTGAGTTTAAATTAATTTTTTCTTTGTTAAATGTTATGCTTTAGTTGTGCTTGTACTTATGATTTTTTTATTTTTTTAGAAGCTCACGCAAGCTCAGAGAAGTCAGAAATGACTTTAAAAGAATTTCTTGAACTGGCTGAATTAAACCAGTATTATGGAATGATGAAGTAAGGAAAAACAATTTTTTTTACGCTTTATGCATTGCGCTTGCGTGAATGCTTTTGTTTACCAACTGTTGCGGGCGATCGATAGCGAGCTCAAGCGTCAAGGTTCTTTGCGAGCTTATATGAATTAGCGAATATCAATATAGTTCCTAATTTTCTCTTAATGCTCTCTTCGTATCGTTCCCATGTCGATTTTTTTTTGTTATTGTCAAAAAGTGTGTTGTGTGCCGCAAAAAGCATATTTATGTAATATAGATGGCGAATTATCCAAGTAAGTAAAATTTTTTCCAAATATTTTTTTTAACTTGTCTGATTAGATACATACATATCTGTTCTATTTTACTTTTGTAAAAGCACATGCCACTGGAAAGGCAATTAATCGAATGGAAGTAATACATTATGTCTCGCTAGATATTTTTATATTTTACTAAAACATTAATGTTAAGTAATTTACTAAATTACTAAACTGTTTTTACTAAACATTAATGTTAGTAGGGAATTTAGATTGCCATCCTGCTTGATAGGGTTTGCTCTTTTAAAATATAGCTAAGTATTTGGGAGTGTGGTCATATTTACATTTGTTAATTATTTCAATGTTCAAACAAAACTAAACATACATAAATAGACCTCAACATACAGTACATACATGAAACAAGATAAATGATTTGTTCCTATTAATTGTAGTTCATCAGTAGATTACTGGGATGCCCAAAAAGTCAAGAGTACAGTTGCAGTGGACATAAATCTCTTTCTAAAACTGAAACATTGTTTAAGCATATTCAACTCCTGTTATTAAAAATTTTAAGAACTATGAAAGCTTCAAACATGGTTCCATCCATCTATCAGCCTCTAGTAGTCTACTACCGGTCATCAACCTCTTCTAATCAGCACCAAGATCAGACAAGATTATCTAATACTTAAGTAATAGTAAATGTATACTGTGATGACTTAACTTGCTCTTAAAGGCTTTTAAATACTCATCAGGTTTTTATTCTTGGTAAACACATTGTATGTAATGTTGTTTTGCATGCTATGAGTTCATCTAATCTACCAGTGCTTAAAGTCACACTCACCAGCATATTAGGCTTGGAATTCCTTATAACTGGGATGGTAGCTATGAAATGTTGTATATTTTGAAGACCAATTTTTGCACAAAAATAAAATGTACTTGTGAAGTACTTTAGTTTTGTGGTAAATTAATAACAGTTTGCTGAGTGCTTAGTAATATATTGAAGACTACTCACAATGCTATATTCTCGTAAAATCACTTTTACCTAATGTCCTTACTTTTTTCCATCACACTAGCCACATCGCTGGGCTGAGGCGCTCATGGACCTGTGTGACATAATCTTTTGAGGAAAGCAGTGTACATTTCCATAGATAACAAGGGCCATTTACCATTGAGTGGCCCTGTCTCCTTGTTAAATCTATAAGAAGGTACATGTCCGGATTTTAAGTTTAGGCTGTTGAAGAGGGGAGTTGAAATTGCAACTCTATGCTAGTTACAAATGCTAAAACATTTGGGTTATAATTTGCAACATGATGTGTATCATTTGCTTAGAAGTGCTTGGATTTATATTATGTTAATTTTATTTATTGTAATGAAAAAAAAACATTGCTATGAATATATATGACTTTATCTTTAGTATATGGCATATCTTATAATGTTCACTTCCAAGTTCATATATATATGTACTGTATAGAAAACTGTAGTTATGAAAGCACCATTTTTATGTGCTTTTGGGTAAGTATAGTTACTTTGACTTTATGTCTCAATCTGATGTAAATTAGTACTTATGCCTAAAAATATCAGTTATTCTATATCAATCGCATGTTAAAGATACTTGGACACAGATTGGGTATTATGACATTGGAGAACTTCCAAATGCTGTTTCTTAAGCCATTTTGCCAGTGCCTCGAAAAGGAAGTAATATAAATTTGAGGAATCATAGCACATAATTGTTACTTCCACTTTTTTTTTTTATGTACTTTTACAATTGTTTGTTACATCTGAAAATGTTCCAGTCATAAATAGTGTCCTTGTTGCTGCATTATGCATTTAGTTATTGAATAATTCACAAGTAATGTGCCTGGGTGGTTAAAATAGAAAAGAAAAACAGCTTTAATGTTGAATTGTTTGATGGCAATGTGCGTCATAAGACGGAATCTAGAGTAACTGCTGTATAGGGCCTAAACATAGGGTATTTGTAATGAAAATTTGCTGATTTGTCATCTTGGGTTGTAGAATATAGGTTTGCACATAAGATTTGTGACAATCATTTAATCAATACTGATTATATAGGAATTTGAAAGATGCAGATAGAATCCACACACCTTTGAATTAGACACATGAAAGCATAGGTCTAATCAGAAGTGAATAGAATATTTGTCATGACTTATTGATCATCAGAATTATTGTATGTGAAAATTTAGATGGATTAAGTTCATGGGGTCCTCTGCTGATGAGTATAATGGTCCTTATTGAAAGCATAGCTTTAATATAATTTTGATTTCATGATGGTCATCAAGTTGGATCAAGAAATTGTATTCAACTGTTACAGGTCTCTATTATTAAATGATCAACTTGCTTTAATGAATTAATTCATGGAAGAGCTTTAATAAATCCGCTGCCTTTCCTAAAATCAGTGGCATTCTTTCCGTTCCTGGGCCTTTTAAATTCAGCGGCAGTTAGCTATTTTATTGAGGTTGTCAGACCACCCAGACACATACAGGATATTGAGGTAGATTAACCAGATAGGGCTTCTGCCAGATAAGGCAATTTTTACATGGTATCAATGTATAGAACTAACTGGTCGCCTAATATACGTTAAGGTTAGAAGCGCAACTATGAAAAGTGAAGATTTATTAATAGACAACTATTGCGTAACTATCGAATTCTATTGTAAATCTGAACCATTCTCGAATCCATCTGAAGACAAAAAATTTCATTAAAATCGGTTCAGCGATTTAGAAGGAGTTCAGTGACATACACACATACAGAAGAAACATATATATAAAGATATACAATACAGATGTATTGGCCGTGGTCTGATCTCACTCGTCTGAGTTGCTCAGTTCAATTATGTTCCAGGTAAAAGTGCTGAAGAAAATATGCAGTACCAAAAAGGTAAAAGGAAGACTCCAGCCAAGAAGAAGCATAAGCGTCAGGCCCAACCAAGGTGGGCAGCCATTTTGGTGCGGTTGTAGAGGACAGTAAATTGCAATGTAGTTATGTAGGCGAAAGTATATGTAAAATTATAGCTTGTGACACAGTTATTTTAGATTCTATTTTAATTTAGATGTCACTGTTGTGTATTTTAGCATTTATTTTTTATCATCACTTAGACTTATAGAGTATGTTAATAATTATGAAGAAAAGAGTACCTAGTTAGATTACAAAATTTTCTAAAATAGTATATACTTAATAAACTAAGTTTTGATAACGATATTTTTTTAAGAGATATATTCGACGCTCTTCTTAAATAGGCAAATTTGTTTGATTTGACAAATGTGTTTGGCTGTTTGTGTGAATTTATGTCACTTTTGTTATTCAATAGGTTCTGTGCAATTCCTATTTACCATTTTATTTATTTATATTAGCTTAAAATGATCTTATTTTGTAAATCATTAGCGTCCAGCCCCTTGTTATATCCAATCATTTGTTACCTTGTATGTATTGTATGTGTATGTGTACGTGTTGTTGATTAATGTGTTTTTTAAAGAACTTAAAAAAGTATGAAGGAACAATTATTTGGGAACTGGATGTGAATATTTTCGCTCATATTCATGTTACCCACTTCAACGAGGTGACTGGTCCTCAAAAGCCCTGAAGGATCTTCTAATTTCTCGTTAACTAAATCAACCCAGTACAAGAGTAATGTTTATTAGGTTTATTGTTTAATGTCAATGACGTAATGTACTGCCGCTCTCGTTGAATTTTCTTCGGAGGAGTTTATTTTTAAAGTGCACACAATGTTCGGTTCACTTACAGCAACAGCCTTGTCCCTTACAATTACCATGTATTACGCTAGTGCTGATCTAGGATCTGTTCCTCCTGATCTTTAGATCGTTTGGAGGTATTGGCCGTCGTAACACATTGACGTTCCGTCATTTAATTTTATTCACGAGCTAGTCTCATTTGCAAGAAGAATTTAATTTCAGACTGGGCATTCACAGGGAAAACAAAAAAACTCTTGGCAATTTAAAAAATTTGAAGTAAAATATACTTTAGAATTAATGAAAATTGCGTGGTAAAAAAAAACTTATTACGTAGGAAGGTATTTTAGAAAAAAAATACCACTAAAAGTTCAACTAGTTGGTCAACTGAGTTGAACGTAGGGAATATGCGAAGAAAAAACCTCCGTTGGCTAGATGAGCAGTGTTGATAGTGCGCATTACAAGTTGTCAAGGCCAGGTCAAGGATGAATTGCAAACACTGCTGAAAAGTTTTGTGCAAAGTAATCACTTCTCGGATAATCGTTATAATGAATTTATGCATTAGGTACTGCGACTTAGCATTTTTTATAATGTCTGAAAACATGTATTCCCTCAACGTAATAACGTGGTAAGCTGATAACTTGATCGTAACATGTTTTCAAGCCATTTTTGAGCCCACGCATATAGCTCGGTTTGATTTTTAAACGCATACGTATGTATTGCCTTAAGTTGGCGTATGGACAGATCATGACATGTTTGCCGAGTTTCGATACAACGCACTCAATTAAGGCACTACACCTTGCCTTGTCACCGTATGAGCGCAAATAAAAGTTTTGCGGGTGGATAATGCCTAATTATTATGATATTTGCTAATCTATTAGGCCAATGGTCCCATATGGAATTGAGTATACAACACCAGTAACATTGGGTGTACTGTTTCCTTTCCTCTCTGTTTATTATTTAGTAAACTCATTCATAGCAAAAAGTAGTACGTAGGTTACACTGCTTTTTTATTGAAATGAATGTAGTGTGACAAGGCGAAGACGCAATGGCGTTGTTAAAATGTTATCGACATAGAGACGTCACGGAGCCGTGTGCGTCTTAGATAATTGCATGCTTTGCGTAATAAATTTGTGTATAATTCATGTATATTTTTGATAATTCAGTCGCTATTTAGATGCAATTTTAAAACTGCTAATACTATTGTTCATTTCGGTGCTTCTCTATTACGCTTGACATTCTCATGCCAGTGATTTACTAAATCCAAAAATCCTCTAAATATATTTTGTTGTTTCAGGGAAGTGTTAAAGGTAACGAAAATATCTCAATTGAAGTATGTTGCAAATACAGACTTACACCAAATAGGGCTGTCCAAACCTGAAATTCGTCGATACAGGAAGATATATGGAAAGCAATTTCCTAACCCTTATATGAATAAGATCAAGAAATTATTGATTCCAAAATCAAAGAGTGAAATAGTAAGGGATTTGATATTTACCTATGGAACAGGACACATTAGAATCTCGAAAACCACCTTTGCAGCCAGCTTCTCAAGGCCGTACCTTTATGTCATGTCAAATGTTACTCATATAACCTGACATTATTTATAATAATTCCCTTTAACACGTCTTATTGCATTCAGATCACACTGACGGATTTTGAACATTGTTGTCTTTGTGTTTTTGAATAAAAAATTATTTACTCTATGTTCACCGTCAACGCTTGTTTACGGGTCACATAAAAGTCATATTTAAATGATCTTAAATTTACATGTTTTTCGCTATATATTCTCACTACTAAAATAGAAGCTACTAGAAATAGATAATCCATTCTCATTGGTTGAAATATCATTTTCATATAATGACACTGATGAAAATTTAATATTTTTTATAAATTTTTACCCCGGACTCAACATGAAGTATGTATCTTCATATGTCTCATTTTGTTATGTATTATGCTCACCAACATGTAAATATTGTAATAAATATATCATCAAAGCAAAGGCTTTCTGGGCCACATCCATGTACATGGCTGTGTTATATGTTTTATTTTTTCGATGTTGTGTGAATACTGCATGTTTCAACAACTGTGTAGCTATGTGTAGCATGTTGTTCATTGTTATTCTTTCAATGTGTTTACAGTATTTTGTGCTAATTGTACCTTGTATTTTTAGGTCCCACAATGTCCTTCGCCGAACTCTATAGACACCCAACCATTTTTAGAAAACAATGTGATAGTTCCTACAAAACACATAATATCCATAGAGGATATAACTATAAACAAAGAATTGGGTATGGGGCAATTTGGTGTGGTCCAACAGGGTACCTGGAACACTGGAAACCAGAGGGTAATCGTTATTTATATTTATATTTTAATTGGTTATTGACAGGTGTTACAAGTTGGTAGAACCTTATCAAAGCGGCTGGTAGATTGTTAGGTCGAAAGTTCGATTGAGGAAGCATGTTTGCTTTAATATGGCCTTACTTACACTGACATTTCGGTTGAAGCGAGAAGCGTTTCAATTTTATCCTTTATTGAGTGTTGAATTTTATTTGCTAATAAGTTCTCAGAAGAAATAAAGCATTTGTGACTCCTCGCAATTAGACCTGCAACCATATTTGAACGCGGATGAAGTGTACTTGCTGTAAGGAGCACACAGTATGACCCTACGTTTGTCCTTCCGTTACATGAAAAGGTTTTATTTTTGCTGAGTTTCATTTTGTACGAGGTCGTTCAGGTCGTCGATCGTACACAATTGGACCGTTTATTTTGAAAGTGGTGTAAGTCCATTTTTGAGAAAAATGAGCTA